>WTSP01020719.1:0-32594 GCA_025331215.1 Actenoides lindsayi | reverse complement strand
CGATACGTGTTCTGGAGCCCTGCTTCCTGGACTCGGCCCGACATCGCCTGCGCACGGGAAGTAGAGAATAACAACTTTACCTATCATACCCACGGCTCTTTTCATCTTATTCTCTCCCTGCCTGCTGTTGGTTGACAGACGTTGGGGGGAGTGATAGAAGGGCTTGGTGGGCACCTGGTGCCCAGCCAGAGTAAACCCACCACAGCTTGTCTCCATCACTGTGGCTCAGTCTTGCCTACCCGCATGCTTCTTGCCGAGAGTGAAGTCACGTCCTAAGGCCTTGACATGCAATGGCATATCACAAGCTCACCACTGTTACTGATCACCAACACACCTTTTTCACTGCCATAATTCTACCTTTGCTACTCCTTTTGTGGAGAAGAGGCTCCCTGGATAAGCTACCTTGCTGGTTTTTTACCTCCAGACCAAGAAACCAAAAGAAAGCTCACAACAGCTGGGCATCTGTGTGACCATTGTCTGTCACACTAACCAATTTTATTGCTCATTATTTTCTTGTGCTCACCCATCTGTCAGTCTGTCTGCATTCATTGGGTGTGCCTCATCTCATTTTACAATATAAATTCTCTGGAACAGAGATTTTTAGTAGAATTCACTGTTAGGTTTCCTAAATAGAAGAATAATGATAACAACAGCAAGGAGTCAAAGAGGAGGCCAGCCCAGTACGTGTCTCCTATGAACAGAAGGTTCATTGTCTCTCCAGTTCTGTTTATCACTAAGTCTCCACTCCCTGAAAGAGTTTGTTGTCCCACAGCAGACCTGTGTTTTCTGTATCACAGTGTGAAGCTTCTCTGGAGATTTGTTTGATGAACAGGATTCTTCCCTTCCAGCTCAAAAGGCTGCAGTATGCATTTTAACCATCAGTTTCACCAGAAGGACCAAGAAAGTAATGAGGACATCTAGAGCCTGTTCCCACTCTGTTGTGGAAGCCAGTTCTCTCTTCATGTCTCAAGTTTCATAATTATGGAGCACAGGAAGAGTTCTTTAACACATTTGATACATAAGTACTAAGGACAATGAGAAACATCAGCATGATCTGGTTTATTCTCCCATCCTCATCAACCCCTCCAGCTTTTCCTCAAACCTCTTTGCTGTATAGATAAGAAACACCTGCACCACAAGCTTATTCTACTCCAGTTGTCTCCTTAAATTTTCTACTGCTGTGATGCTGCCTCCATGCCCAACTGCATCTAAACTGTTGCAGAGATGACTGAATCTAACCCCCTCTGCTGTCATCTCATGCTTCCCACACCTATGAGTTACGTCCTTATTGTATTCTTGTATAAATTTCTTGGCATAAATATTTTATTTCACAAATATAGCCCTTTAGTGGGATAGTGGCCTCCAGGTACTACCAGAATACATGCTATTGTTTGATACTGATATTAGTGGTATCTTCACTGTTTTGCCAAATCTCAGGTTTCACTTGGATAGTAGGTCACTGCTAAAACCAGACAGGTTAAAATCCATGTGCACTTGGGTTCTGTCTCAGAACTTCATCTGTCAAAAACGTGTTATCACAGACCTCTGTCTGGCTATGTTAGCATCTCTGTTTGCAGACTCAGGACCTCAGTAAGTTAGTGAAACACATTTTCCCACTTGAAGCCACAATGCTTGTATACAGAGTTCAAAGCACTCTTGGATTGAGTAATTTCATGTGTAAATGTTTTATTTCAAAATTGACCTGTGCTTTTATTCATTGGACATCACTTAAATAAAACCATGGCAGAATGAGTAAAGCAATAGAAGCATGTTCAAACTTTATCTTTGGAGAAATCTCTGTCTTATATTCAGGTTCAGTGAAGATGTTATACCTCATTAGCTACAACAGAACTGAGCCATTTTCTCATTAGATCATTCAAGTGGAACAACACAAAAGATTTTTCAAGTTTGTCAGTTGCATTTTAGTTGTGCTTTTAAAAGCGCTTGTTAGAAAGCAAGAATTGAAACCGTATGGTGTTGTTTAAGCTTAAAAAGTGCTTTTGATCTTAAGCTTCAAAAGAGATTTTCCCAGCACAAAGTAGGCTAGCACTTTATGTGGTACTGTTTTAGGTAGACACCAGAACACTCCGTATATAATAATATTTTCTTTTTTCATGCTATTGATTAAATCTCTTTCAACATTGTCGCTGCTGAGTTAGAGATGATTTACAGGAGGCAATCAATCACTGTTGTCATTGTACTGCACCCAGTTTCAACCAAATTAATTAATCAGGTGGTACACAGCCTTCAAGCAGTTGCTACAGGAAGAGGTGGTCACAAAGTGAGACTCAAGAATCACTAAGTATTTTTAAATCTTATAATAAAGATCCTTCCGAAGCTGAATGTTTAACAGCTCCCTGCCAGCAATCCCCTGTAATGGGTTTATGTTTGAAAATGCATTCTTTTCTATCTTTCCAAGCAAATAGGGGTTCAGTGCATTACAGGAGCTTTGTTCTTGAAGTAGTTACAATGTTGTTTCAAGCATATGATTTTCATAACTACTTGTGCTTTTTCATGCACACAATTTGCATAGCCTCTGTGTTTTGGCAGCTTATCTAAAAAGTGCAATGGTCAAATCTTTAGCTCGCAATGGTAACTTGAAGAACTGATCCTGCAGTTCTTTACTCACAAAAAGTTGATCATTACTGTTAATATTGCTGCAAAACCAAAAAGACATTTCTATCATACAGACCAAGATATGTAATCTTTATTCTCGTTTTTTCCTTTTCTTATGACAGGTTTTCCAGTTACAAAATCTCCAAAGGACTCTGGATTTCCCACACTGCCAGCAAGTTCTACAAGACATAACCTTTCAAAATAACGAATAGGAATCTGAATGAAAACATTAACCATTTATTTGTCTCTGATCTTGTATTTGGTCATGAACTTGAAGAGCCTCTACTGAATAATTCAAATGGAAGTAAGCACAAACAAACAGGATTCCTGAATACTTAACATAGTTATACTCCTTCATGCTATATTATATGGCCAGATAAAGCATTTTTAACAAGGACATTTTTATCTTCCCTGAGTATTTTGCAAGTCTGCAAGTTTCTCACAACCTTTCCAGAGCTGGGAAATACCTGGGTTTTCTGGAGGAGTAAGTATCTTTGTCAGTTCTTTACCCTAGGATGGGTCTTTAGATTCAGTCTGAATCATTGATAGAAGAATTAGTCTTTTAGTACTTCAAAAGCCTGGGGTGTTGTGGTTTTTTTGTTTGGTTGGTTTGTTTGTTTTTTAACCAATTTATTAACCAATTTCAGTATGTAAATTAAAGCTTTAACTATCCTAGGGACTGAAAGGAAATGATGTAACATTGCTCTGGTGAGGAAAATTAAGAAGAAAAGAAGAATGAGTGCATTACTTGATGGCTGGCATCTGGAGTGAGGCTATGCAGGGAGAATACCCATGTGCTGTGTTACAGGTGACTCTAAGAACCCTGGAATTATAAAAAACGATCTTTGAAGCATCCCTGTAGAAAGAGCTCTTAGGCAAGTCAAAGGAGCAGCCACTCATCTTCTAAACCACTTGGTGCATCACAGCACTACTTCTTGAACCAGCCAGTTGCACCAGGGCAACATGTCAAATGGAATCAGGCAAGGCTTTTACCAGCCCTAAACGCTGCTGCTGCTTCTTTCCTTTTTTAGTGGTGGTGGTGGGGTGTGTGCAGCCATAGTGCTTCTCTTCAAATTTTACTTTTCTTCCTTTAAATGCTGCCATATTTTCTTTACCTCAGTTTCCCAATCCACCAAAAGTGTGTTTTCTCTCTTTTTTTCTGATGAAACTTTGCCCATCCCTGAAAGTGTTCAAGGCCAGGTTGGAGGGGGCTTTGAGCAACCTCAAACTAACTCAAGACTTTATGGTTTGGAGTTGTTTGTTTGTTTGTTTTCTTTTGTCTGAAGTCTAGTTTGGTTTAGTAATTAAAAAGTATTAAGTATGGAAGCAGAAACAAAAGGGTAAAGCTGTTACTGGGGTTAAATACATCAAACAGTTGTCATACAAACAGCAGTATTTTGCTAGTACTTACTGCCAGCAGCTTGAACAAGTCAGTGTGTGACTGTATGTTGTATGTTACACATATGTATGTTATATGTATGTTGGTATGTTATACCAACATTTCTTATTGTATCAAACATTTCTCCACAATGGGGAAGTGAACAGACAGGTCTAGCACTAGGACTTTTACATTTCCATTTTGATTACTGATATTTACCACCCAAAGAGATTCCCTAAAAAAATCAGTTCTGTAAGTCAGTGAGGTGAATCTTTGTGGAAAGAGTATGCATAGTTGCTTTTCGTGTAAGATTAGGTCCCAAGCAAGCATTTTACTTGGGCATACTTCATATATTACTATACATATACACCATGATATAAAGCTATATTTTTTCCTTGCCAGAAAAATGTGTTTAAAAGCTGTAGGCCATATTTGCCAATAAAAAAGAGGGAGCTAATTAAGGGCTCATTCCTAAAGATGTTTCTCCACAACAGTCTTCAGTTGGTATTTACATATGCACAGAGACAAGAGGAGTAGTTTCCAAAGGAACATATATATTTGGTGACTGATATCACCAAGCCTCTAGGGAGGAAACACTTTGAACAAGCCTTATTTAAACCAGACACTCCCATGCTGACTCAGAGGTTACAGATGAGAGGGCAGTGGTCAGAAAAAATGTGACATTACTCAGCATGACTGATTTGTATGGAACTAAATTCCCCATAGCTTCGATCTAAGCCGGCCTCTTCATGGAAATGGAGTGTAACTTAACTGCATACTGTGCAAGATACTTTTACAGGCATTTTTGCTTAAAAAATGTGGCTTTTTTTCTGCCTTAAAACTACCTGTGTGACTCCTTCCCCATTGTGCAGATTGATCCACACATGAAAAAAAACCAAAACCAAACGAATGAAGACGGTGTATGTTTAAATAACATCGAAGAGATGCTGTAGCAAGCATCCTCTGTCAGTAGCTATATTTGCATTGCCTCACATGCCACATGCACTTTGATCTTCTCCCACTTCTCTCGGCTTTTTGGAACATTACAAAACTATGCCCAGTGTCTGGGTGTTTCCAGTTTAGTTTTTATGAAATCCAACATGCTAAAATTAGCAGAAAACCTCAAAGGCATCCAGATAGTAATAATAAAAAAAAAAATGTTTGCCTCTGATTAAGCAACAGCAGTCACATCATGCTGGATTATATGAAGTGCTGTTTTAAGACAAATCAGCCCTTCTTTTAACCTTTCAACCTTGGTACCTCTTCAGGCAGAGTTAAAGATATTCACGTGTCTTAACAGCCTAATTCTTACCTTAGTCTGGTTAGATTTCTTTGAGGTATTATCTCAGCTAAATTTCCTAATTTAGATGATATTTGCAGCAATTTCTTAGCATTTTACAGTTGTTACTGCTGTTTACTTCTTAATTTCTATTTTAATTTAATTTTATTAATAATGAGAAATTCTGCACACAGCCCTAAAGTAAAAATCAATCAAGACTGCTGTTAGGTGATACTTCTCATGATTTCTGTTCAGAGGATCTGTCTTTAATCAGTACTTATTTTTTGAACTTCAGGGAAGATTCACTAATACATCAAAGCAGGAAGACTACAGTAATCATTTAATCTAAATTTATAGTTGCATTCCATCACTGGAAAACATATGAACCCACGCCCCATGCATTTCTTCCTTAATCTTTGGTAATCAAAGAGTTAGTTTGCATGGTAATATAAGTTCAAGTATGACTGTGTACCTACATAGGCAAGAAGAACTTAGTCTCCTGAGTCTCCCAAAATTGTATGGTTTTCAGGTTGCTTCAGGTCTTTTGACAAACCTCTTTCAATGTCCAAAGTCAGCCCCCTGTCCTTCTCTCTATTGACGTTCAAGGTACCATGAATTTCTTCATGCATTTCAAGGTACCATGACACTTCCTGGGACAGCTAACATTCAATTAACCACTTTTAAGCTAGTGAGCCTCTACAACATATGGAATTGTTGTATGAAAATTAACATTGGAGGCCACAGGGTCAGTGGCTGGTGGATGCATATTAAGACCTTTACCCTTTGGAGTTAACCGAGTTTTTGTCCCAGGTTTGTGTGTCACCTAGATAATCTTAACACTTGTGTATGACTTTTATTAGTAACTTAAACTTACTGCCAACTAATTTATACAAGTGCAGTCTATAAGTAATATTATCTGCATTTCCCTTGAAAGTTTAAAGCATGTGTAGTTTTCCTTTGTTAGGATCAGGATGAAAAACAACCCACATGGGAAGGCAAAGCTCTTATAAGAGAGTTTCCTTCCATTTTAGTTCAAAAAGCAGCGAGTAGATTTCTCGTTCTCTTAGAGAGATGGCAGTGCACTATTTCATGTACAAAGGCATGCACTGTTTAATGTACAAAAGTAGTCAGAACCCCTGTTTAATGGACAAAACAGCTTCACTTTACCACTCAGGTCTCCACTACAGTCCCTGCTTAAAACAGAACATCACATTTGTTTGCCTTTCTGAATATTAAGATCTTCCAGGCTTCATTTTGTTCAGTTTTAACTATTATAGTTGTAAATTATATTTCAATAGAAGGAAAAGAAAAAAAAAGAGATTATTGAAAAAATAATTCAGACTCAAATGCAAAGACGTGTGTTTTAAGAGTGTTGGCTTTTTATCCTTTGATGGCACAAAGCAGTAGGTGATCACTCCATGCATCAGCTGCCTCTAGATGAGAGTGATAATAACATAAGGTGTTATTTTCTTATGGCTTCTTTGACATCACTTTCTGGGACACAAGCTCCCTAGTAAGAAGTCAGTACTGTTTTCACCTTATCACAACTGGATTAAAAGCTTTCCCCTTAAACAGACCAATCAACAAGTTAGACTGGAGTTAAAAGATGCAACAGGATGTTTATGTACCACTAATGGAGTATTTCTCTGCTTATCATTTGTGAATAACACGTTCAGGTGGAGAATATCCTAGTTGATTTCAGTGGGATTAAAACGAGTAAGATATTTAGGCCTCACAGGGATAGCACAGCAATAGGTAGGCATGTTTACAAATCTGGTGCTAAGGGAATTGAGTATTTCAGCTCTTTGTAAATAATCTTCATAATACAAAAACAGGTCAAAAAAAATGCTTGTAGACAGATGTACTGAAGTACATGGCAAAGTCTTGGCTTGTCTGTATTAGCAGTAGGTCTCTGAGTTACTTATGCCAAGTACTGATTTCATCTGTGGAGGGTACATAATAAAATTGTCATGGGGGTGCATGATGAATATCATGTTATTGAAGTATTAAATATATATCATGATGATTATTACTTCTCTAAATTAATGGATAGTTTTTAAAACAAAGTCTCTGTGGTTTGACATGGAACTGTTTCTAGCCTCTCCACATTAAATCAACTGTAAGAATCAAAAGAACTGTGAAAATAAGAGAAATTCTGGGGAAAAAAAATCTCCCTGAGGATTGTTCCGCAGACTTAAGTGCTGTTACCAAAGGGAGAATTTGGCCATTTGTACTTTCATTTTAATATGGTGATTGTGACTGTATAATGAATAGGAAATATCAATTATGTAATGAAATTATTTAATTCAGTGAGCAACCATTTATGCACATGCAGAATATCTGGATCCTGTGGGACTGGGAGATCCCTTTGGCTTGTTCTGTTTTTACTCACCCTGGTACAAATCAGCAATTACACCTCAGATTTTAGTTGACAACAAGTCTGTATTCAATATGATTTCTTCAGATTTGCACTGGAAGAATAGAGGGCAGAGTCTGATCTCTCATAGTGGGTTGGTCTTTTTTCCAAAAGCTTCATAATCTGACTTAAATACTCTTCATTTTTATGAAAATAGGAAAATATAATGGATTACAGTGTCATGGATTGCCATGCCAAGGTGAGGAAGGAAGAAAAACATCAGTATGTATCAGCTTTATGCTGGTGAATTTATTGGGCAAGATTTTGGTTTGCTGTCCAGAGATACAGCCACACAAATAGACACTTCTCTATCATAGATGCACTTACTACATCCAGAGGTATCTATAGAGCCTTTCTCACATGTACGTGTGTCTCAAGTGATGCAAGGAACAGCAATGAAACTACAGCTGCATGGAATGATGGACTTTTTTATTCCATCTATTTTTAAAACCATGTGTTTCACTTTTCATATTATATTTATATAACAGAGTTTGGAGTATAGTGTATAGGATTATATAGAGTTTTTAAAAACAGACAGATATACAAAACTGTAAACATGTTATATATCTGCTGATTTCTAATAAAATCGTAAGTATTTTTAAAGTAAGTGTTGATAACTTACCACATTACTACAAAATTAAAGTTCTTAGAAGACTTTCAAGTACTATTTCTAATATAAGCATTTACTTCCAGACTTAATAAATTTTTCATAGCATTCACTTCACAAATCAGGTCAAATTCAATTACCACTAGAGTTATTTAGGCGCTTTAATTTAATAATTTGACTTTCTATGCTTTATTTGGAAGCCATCATCAAAGTTCTATGAATGATAGGATTTGATTTTTGCAATTAAGATATTACTATGCTCATTTATATTATTTTTTTTGTTTCTCCTAGGTGATTTAAAAGAGGTGTTAATATTAATTTAACTTAGAGGTAGGTGGCAGGCAGTAAGTGTGACGATTGCTACCAGACGCTCCGCACGCTGTGGTCAGATCACCTTCCTGGCTGGGAAATTGTCTTTCTTTTGCCTGGCGTGCGTTTTGCAGGACAGCCACGAGATGTCTTTGTTGTACTGCTGATTTCCCACATCACCGATACCCAGACGTGCCCTGAGTACCTTGGGTAACAGAGACACAGTCTCCTCACTTCAGTCAGGTTATGGAAGATTTGCCCCAGAATAAATCAAAGACTTAGATCACGTTCGTGGCATTTCAACTCAAGGGAAGTCCACCTGCAGAGCTGAATGGGGGTCTGTGAGAGCAGGGGGCAGATTCAGTTTGCTTTCTGATTAATTGGGAGCCCTGACTTCTTGGGGGATGGGTCTGAGTGTGACTGATTTGGGTTTTGTACAGTCGACTCGGATCATGTTGCACCTAAAGGTCACTGCCTGGATGTCACCTCCTAGCAGTTGGATTTGTTCATTGCAGGAGAGCTAGAAGGACCTGAACAAGGACACAGTAATGTCCAGGAGAACAGTTTGTACCTCTAAGGTGAGCCCAAAGGAGAGAGAAGAACGTGTGTGCACTGATGGAGGCAGAGGAACAACGGCAAACATGAGTGAACTGGTTCTAATGGCAGTACATGAAGGACAAAGAAGAGCACGACTGCCCGTGCAGCATGTGGTGCCCATGGCCTCATGTTACTGATCTCTGTACAAGCTCAGCCCAGCCCTCCACAGGTAACAACAGAATTTTAAGGCAAGACTTAGCAATTGGCCTTACCTAGGGATAAGGGGAGAGGACAGGGATGAGAGTGAGCTCAGACAGTTCCATGCAGAGACTGCTCAGTGCAGCTTTTTGCTCCTGTGCTCTCCGTGTCATTTTGAACCCTACAGAAAGCCCCTGGTGTAATCCTCAGTAGAAATAATACTGTGCCCGTCAAGCAGACAAAGTTTCCTAAAGGTCTTGGAACATCTGTGGCAGGCTGCCTCCATCTGAGGTGGAGAGCATTGATCTGCCAGGCTGTTACAGGGGACCAGCTTTCCTTTCTGTAGGCTGAAAAGCACAATGTGGTGAACATGAAATTAGAAATACGTGTGTGCCCCCTATAGCTTTGCTTCTTTTTAATTCTCTGAATTTAGCTGGGTCTGTGCATAATATTCTTCCGTCTCTTTCAGGGATTTCAAATCCCACCTTTGCCTATTGCCAGGGCTTTTTTAAGTGTAGAATTTTATAATGGAAGTGTATTTCTCTTGGGGGGGCTAACTGCACTCCATTTAAACACACTTCCAGTCTCTCCTGGTTTAGCAAAAAAATTTTCTTTGCAAATAGCGGTATAATTAAAGAGAGTTAAATGCAGAAGCACCATAAATATGCAGGGCACTTACTTTACAAAGCTTTTAGAGACGTGTCTTCATGTCTAGACGTCATAGTTACAACACTGGAGCATGTACGTGGGTTCCAGGAAATGCAGATTCAAGACGTGAGAAGTTTCTTAGTGTTTAGGTGTTGTCTCCCAAAATTAAGTTGAAAGATTTAGTAATGTTTTATTTGCTTTTGATTTGCACTCCTTGCACACAAAGAGTAGCACTAGCAACGTGTGACAAAGGGGCTGCAGCGGGACAGAGACAGAAGCCTTTAGGCTGTGATCCTATTTCTGTGCCTTATTGAACACTGGTTTTCTGGTGGAAAAATTGAAGGTTATTATGAGATTCTCTCATGTTGGAGTGCACAGGTTGATGGAAGTCCTCTCACCCCCACTGACCTGTTTATGCTCATGACAAGCAGCTCCATCACAGCCTTTGCAGTTGAGAGGCAGTCAGTGGGGTGTCACCACTCCCAAACTTGCCAGTACAGATGCAGACATAAGTGGTCAACACAGCACAGACAGGTCAGCAGGAAGACTATAATTAGTTTACTGATCAGAAAAGGGATAAACCTTCGAGTAAAATCCCAGACAAGGATTTAAAGGCTCGCAGAGAGGCATGATCAGTTCTTTGGCTGGATGCACCCGGGATTGTCTGAATTTACTTACCAATCTCCTCTGTGGGAAGAATCTCAGAAGAAAGCAAGCCTTCCTGGAGCATCCCTGTTGAATGTCACTTTGCAGGCTTACTGCCACTGCTGTGAATGGAATTGCCTCTGCATACACCGTGACTTGAGTTTGGCCCAGTGATCTCTAGTGGGGCTGCAGCAGAGACGTTTTGCTTTCATACATGCACTGGGCTGGTTTTCCTGATCAAAGAATGCAGGAGTGGCCCTTAGTTGTCTTCTGACTCTTGATTCTAAAGAACAGCAAAGCCTCTCTTTAGTATAAACACCATTTGCATCCAGGCTCGTCGCCTGCAGTCCCTGTGAAATACAAAATAAAAGCTTAGAGTCTGGAGAACGCAGGCAGATCTGCTACAGAGGCCTCACTTCTGCGACTGTCCCCTGGGCAGAACTGTGAATGCAGGAGGCTTTGTCTATTGCCTTCTTATTTAATTTTGTATAAAGTTGGTCGTCAGAAAAAAAAAAGCAAACAAAACTTTGGCTCTCCCCGACTGTGCATGCACACAGACACTTAAAAGGTACTGGTCCCGCACCATTTCACTGGCTTTTGCCTGCAAAGTGTCACACTTTTCATCTACCATTTAATTCTTCTAAATGGATGTTACTCATCTTCCCATTATGGATCTCCATTGCTTCTATGAAACATTATTTGCATAAAAGGAACTGAATAATTGATGGAGGATGTGAGCAAGAGCTCGCACACAGCTTGGTAGGGGTTTGCCGGTAATCCCAGCGAGTCCAACACATAGCTCACAGCTGGTTTAATGGGATGGAAACTGACAGGGTTTCCTTGTACCGCTGCCACAGAACTCATCGCTGCCGCATGACCTCCTTGTACTTAGCTACTTTCCTTGTTGATCTCGCTGCTCTTTTCCTCCATTAACGGAGGAATTCTTCGAGGCAGTGCTACAGTATGCTACAATTTGTGTTCACGTACACCCTCAAATACCACATCTGGGGTCTGGCAGGCTTGTTCCGTTGCTTTTATAAAATAAAAAGGAACAAACATCTTCAACGGGTGGTATTATTAAACGCAAACGAACAGCTTTCATTTACAAGTTTGATCCGGAATTCCAACCTGGGTTTGATCTCGTGGCTAGGTAATGGGGGTTTTCCCATAGTAAGATTTTGTTGTTGTTGGAAGAAGTCTATTAACTCACACTATGTGGATTTCTTGCTGTTGTTCTGCAACACAAGCCTTATACTGGAAATCTTCTGCATTTGAGATGTCTTCACTTAGTGAGATGACTGTCAGTATGAATATCTATATTTCTAAAAAGTAAAACAGCCATAGAAGTCTTGTAAATAAGACTTAAGTCTTAATAAAGTCTTAGTAAATAAGTAAATAAAGTCTTAGTAAATAAGTAAATAAAGTCATGGTAAATAAGACTTAAATAAGGCTTGTAAATAAGCCATAGAATCTTGTAAATAAAATATGTTTGGCAGTTCTCTGAAAAATTATCTAAAACTTAACTAAAATAAAATAAGTTTTCTCTCAGAGCTTTCCACATGACTAAAGTATATATTTTTAAGTGATAAGCAGTAGTTTTAGGAGAGCCTGGAAACAGCTGGAATAATTAGTATTTTGTTTGGTGAGGAGCTGTCTCAGCTGCTCTGACAAGCAAGCTGCCATTTTCACTGTAATCACTTTGGATTCTAAAGCACTTGCTTTGCTTTTAACTTGGTGCAAATCCCTCTTGATATTTCTCTTTTTACAGCAGATGCATTTCCATATGTCCATAAAAGTTTCCCTGACAATTCAGCATGCTGTTCAGAACGACTTCCCTTATTCCTGTCGGGCGATTTGTGAAACGAGGCTGCTTTGTTTATTAAGTGTACACGTACATAATGTAAAACATTCTTAATATCCTCCACCACTGCACAGATGTTTTTGTGCCGAAAGAACACTCAAAGTTTCACTGATTTAATTAACCTTTCTTTTTCTTGTAAAGCAAGTTATTAAGAACTCCTCCTATTCCTGGTAAATATATTATTCCGTGGTTCAAATTTTACTCTTAAAAAGAACTAGGTTTTGGTATTGTCTGAGGAGAAATATTTGAGAATAAGAAATACTTTTTCAAAACAGAAAATCTTGGAAATAACTGATCCAGATACTATTGTTCATTCTGCCATTTTCTCTCCTCAGAACTGTGCCCAATGTTTTTTTGGGGGGAAAAGGCTTTCTGCAACAAAAAGCAACTTCACAGTATGTTTTGGTAATGTCTCAATATTTTATTTCTGAAAATGTTTTACACACGCTTTGTCTGGTCTTACAAAAATAAGTAGCAAACACATATATATCAGTAGCATTTTTAAATTTCAGTTCTTATTCCTTCCCATCAATTTGGCTGAAAACATGTATTTGCAAACACTGGTAGCCTAATTTCTTATGGCCTTTCATTTTTTATGAAGTGTTTTCAAAAGACTTCAATCAACCTTAATGGTGCGTTTTTAGTTAAGGAAACAGAATGGAGAGAAGTCAATTTAAGCTCCCCAATGAACAAGTGTGTACAGAAAAAAAAAGCCATAAATGGGTTTAGAAAACAGAGCCAGTACAAGCAAAATGCAGTGAGCAGAGCGCTCAGGGAAGCCAAGATATAATGGAAAGAGTAAAATACTGCAGAGCTTTTTAAACTATATACAATTGGAACAATGGACTGGACCCAGACATCTATGTTAAACTGTTAGAAGATAGGTGAAAAGCAAGCTGCAATTCTGTAACGGGGCTAGAGAATACTAGAATGGAAGGGCTTAAAGCTGAAGCAAATGAATGTGGGGTAGTTTAGCAGCATTGAAATCAAGTCAAAATTGGCATATTTCACTGTTTAATGTACCATGTGAAGAACCATCTCCTGGCTTTCTGTATTAAAGGACTATTAGTACCAGCCTCCTTAATGAAGCCACTATTATGCCACCTGTGAAATAACAACACCTTTTTTTGCACACCTATTTTTACCCAAATACTTTAAAAGCAACGGGTAATTAAGTAATGTAGCTTCTGTGTGAATAAATTATCTATCTCCAAAACATAGAAATTAGCAATAAACATGGGAAACTATTAACTCATGATTCTTTATTTGTCTCCCATTACTTAAACGTGGCACTATTAATACATACAACATATTTTCCCAAAGCATCACAACCTCGATGTTAAAAGGGTAACGACGTAAATATTAAAAATCCAAAGACTAAAATAATTGAGTCCTGCTAAACCAGACTGATGCCTGCTCTCCATTGTCTGGGCCCCACCACCTCTTTGGAACAAAACTCTACTGTACAGCGCACCAGCGATTATTGTCACTTTTTATCGTAGCGTATCAGTTTATACTTCACTTTTATGCATGCTTACAGCTGAGTGCAATTGTTTTTAATGTCTGCCTTACAATATGATTCAATCCATTTGGGTCGCCTAATGCAAAGATTTCGTAATGTACACAGGGATGAGTAGCACTAAGGCAACGAACATCGTACTCATTATTCTTTTAACGGGAATGTCAACAAGAAGAGGAATTAGAGAGGAAATCGTTGTAACTCCAAAAGAACATCTGACTAACCACTACAGATGACATGTTTTTTCCCTTTTTATCCTCTTCATGATCCATAAAGCAGGATTTTTCCAAAACAATTAATTTGGTTGCCAAACCCTTCTTAATTCTAAGGAGATTTAAAACTCATCTCCTTGGAGTCTGTCTCATGGAGCCAGACCCACAACCGGATTACAAGCTCTTCCATCATATGGCTGTTGTTAGCCCAGTTGCTGCTACGTGGTACATAATTGGACTGTTTAAAAGAAGAAAAAAAAAAAAGACATATAAACCTCCAAGTCCTCTTTACACTAAGCCCACTGGCACCTCAGCATTTTATTATTCGTGTTACTTTCTCCTCAAAATAAAAGCTCAGCAGCCTGAGAGAAAGAGTTTCAAAAAACTTCTTCCAAATGACTTTGATATACAACCCCGAAAGTAAGTATTAATGGTGTGAACTAAACAAGACAATCGACAGCAATGGGCATTCCAATCGTACAGCAAAACTGAGGTTTAAGTTGGTAAAATGACTCTTCTTTGTGTCTGGTGTTGGAGAGCATATGGCAAATTTCCACTTAACAAGAATCTTGATTTGCAACACAAACTAAGTCCCATGTTAATTCTTTTAATTATTGTATGTGTGTGTGTGCTTGTGCGCACACAAGTATGTGTTGTTTTGGTTCTTTAGAATCAGTGGCCTTAAAAAAGCCAAGGCAGACGTAAATCCAGATTCACCCCTTTGTAACATCACTGAGTTAGAGCTGGGGTCACGGGTAAGGTTTTCATCCTCGCTGCTGCTGGTACACAATGTTCTACGCTCAACCTTTGCAAGCCAAGCTAGGGTCAACGGTTAGATAATGTCTACGCTGCAAGTTGTGGTTGTGGGCCTCTGATGATCCTAATCAGAACCCTCCTGAACACAGCACAACCACCGTCTAGCCTTTGTGCATGTTACCTTTACGTGGGCGTTAGAGAGGCTGTGAAAGATGCAGTAATGTCCCAAAATCTTGTCCTAAGGTGGCACTAGAAGCATTCGTGGGTCAGCTGGTTTAGATACACCGTTAAAGTCCTCAGACTACGATTTCACTGCTTAAAGCAACACATTTAAATTCAGGTAAACTCGTTCAAACCAAAACACACTGGCATCACCTTTGGGTTTCAGCTTTCCAGCTTGTATCAAGTCCAGTTTTATCCTGCCTCATAAATGCTGCCCTTGTCCCAGGAAAGGAGATGTCCCAGGGTGCTCCTACTGCAATGCTGACCTCTTTGGAGAGGAAAGCTGAAGGTGAGTTTATGATGAATTCCAGCTTTGGAATCCAAGGTGAGATTTCTCCTCCCCATCTCTTAACATGCAGCTTTGGCACTCTCTCTGCTGCTCTGCTCAGCCACATGCGGGATTTGTTTTGCCCTGCCACAGAAAAGCACAGGGAAATTCTATGAACATTTCTCGTCCTTGCTTTCTCCAGGGCTTGGAGAGAATGCCCCTTCTTCACCTCCTTTTTGTGCAGCTCAAGCCAACTTTACCAACATTAAATAACAAAACCCCTTCCCATCTCTGCTTTGTTCGGTACGTTACGTCATCTAGGACCAAACACTCTGCAGTATTTTCTAAAACAGAAACTGATTTTAAAAAATTCAGGCTGGCCAGCTGTTTGGAGCCTCCCAGCTGGGAACGCTGCCTTCAGAATCCACTTGATGCTCCCACACAGTCTCTGTGCTGCTCACCGATCTGTCTGTCTGTCTGCGAGTCGTGTCGCCAGCTCTTAAGTTGGCCTGATCTTTATCCAGGGTACCAAAGCAACATGGGTTTGGACTGACAGTCTCAGTAACTACAAGTGTCACTTCTTCTGCTAGAAGTCCCTCTGCAGTGACAGCATTGCTTTTCTTGCTAGACTGCTATCTCAGGTCGGTATTTCGCTCCTGTTGGCCTTTTGGTTCTGTTTCAGAAAACAACAGAGAAATATGAATGCAGAGTCATAGAGTTACTAGTGAATGCAAAGTAAGAAATAGTGCATTTTTATATACTTCATTTTTACATACAGAAATGTGTTCCTTCTGGTTCTGAGTTACATATTTGAGGTGCACGAAAATGTAAGAAAAGTTAATTGATGTATAGTACATATACTAAATCACAAGACTCCCATTGGTCTTATTGTGACAAGAATTTGCCCCCAAATGTAATTTTGCTAAAGCTGTTTTAAAACAAGCAGGTTAGAACCACATGTTGATGTCATTACTTGAGTAGTGCCATACTCCAAGGAAATCCCACTGAAATGAATGAGATTTCTGCTGGAGACTTTACCCATCATGACTCTGGGTACCAGAGTAAGGTTCTGAGGGCAGTGAAATAGTTTTTCAGTAGCTTTCTTTCTTTTGTGTAGTTCCATATGTGAATGGACTTGCTTTCTGTCACCACACTGGAAAATGGGTTTTGTTGGGGTCATGATGATTTGTAAATGACTTCCACAATCCCTGGCTCAGAAGCAGCCTATTTTCGTTACAAATTCCTCTTAATTTCAGAGGGCATATTTGCTTTGCAGCCTACACAAATCAACAAGACACTGGTTTTCTTTTCAGAGATCTGGGCAGCTTGTGTGCTGCACTGAGGAGAGCAAGTACCAGCTTGTCACTGTAGCTGTAATTTCTCTCTCTGTCAATCATTATATAGTGAAACAGAAAAGTTTAAATCTTTAATCTGGAAAGAATTGATTTTAGTTCTTCTTTTTTAAGATGCCCTGGTTTATGCAGATCTGAGTGGAGAGATCTTATACTAACATTCTATTAATTAGCATTATAATTGAAAATTTAGAGCCTTTTTCATTAGAAACAAAAAGAAATCTTTAAAAGAAAAAAAATCCACAAAACCCAAAACCAACAATATTTGCCTTATGCAAAGCAAATAGTAAGATGAGATTGACATTGATAGTTCCTCAGGAAAACTGCCATAAGGCAAAGCTTGCCTCATGGCAACATATGCAACACAACCCCACCATCTTATAGTTTTCATGACGGTGAGCCAAGAAGTCAGGGCTGGTGAAGGGAAGGGTTTTTTGGCACCCCAGAGGCAGCCAGCCAAAGCACACGATCCCCCCTGTGTCTCTCTGCCCCTCTGCAGGGCAGCTCTGTGGAGGATGGAGGGAGCAAGTGGCACTTGGGGCTGGACTTCCTCAGGGTTCAGGCTGTCCCAGGCTGCAGCAAGGAGGAAACATAGACACAGGCATTTAGCTGCTCACAGCTCCCAAGGCAGCACAACCAGGTAGTGCCTCTAGCACGTGTCCCTGCTTTCAACCCCTCCTCCAGCCCCTCTGTTTTGTTGTTGGTTTGGGGTTTTTTAAGTAAACACTCTACCTTGCATATGCATCATTGAAAAAGCACCAATATTCTAATAAGGACCTTAATTTGGTATGTTCATCTTACTTCTCCATTACTTCTTATTCATCAATAAGAGGATAAACACCAGCAAAAGTTACCGTGTTACACAAATGACATGCAGATGAGCGATTCTACCAGGGGAAACTCAGTCACTTGAATCAGTATTTAAGCATGGTTCAAAATGAAGGTGCTCATTTCTAGGCTCTGTAGCCTATTACAACAAACTAAAACAGTGATGAGAGCTCTGACCCCTCACTGAATTCCTGTCTTTGCAAAGGTGGCTACGTTTCTGCAGGTCAGGAAATTTCTGAATCATGTACTGAAACCTTTCCGTGCTTACCAGACAGTTCTTGAAAAGCTACCACTCACGGGCTGTGCATTCTGCATAGGGATAGGGTTATAATTAGACACGGATTATTATTTCCAAATTTCATTCTTTCTGGTCTTATAGGGCTTTTTTTTTTTTTTAGCTTGCTTGTTTCTTTTGTTACTATACGGTCTCGCTAAGATTCTTCAACAGATTAAGCTTTAACAGAAAACACATGCACAGTGCAGCACACAGTTTCTCTACTCTGTTTCCCTCTGTAGAGAACCGAGATGAAATCTGCAGCAGCAGCGAGCCATCCTAAACCACCCCCGTACTTACACCGGTATTCAGGCTCTGTCAGCCTTCTGCAGGGGCAGTAATAACATCATAATGGGACCGGGAGACAGAACCGTCAAATTCTTTCCAAGACAATCTTCCAGGCTCATCAGCATAGACAATCATTCCTTTCACTTCTGGAGTAATAGGAAGATTCTAAGCACTATCTTTTGATTTGAGTTGGACTTGAAAAATGACATAGCTGGGGGCCTTATTTGAAATGCAACGAGCCCGCAATGTAAAGCGCAATTTCCCATGCAGTCTGCGGAGAGAATGAGCCACTTGTCCCAGTTCTCTTAATTGTCTCTGATTGCTGTTTGTGTGGCACAGTCACTTCCTCGTCTTCGAAATCACCTTCAAGGGCTCCAACATTTTTCACTTCGCTGTTTTAAATCAAGAAGGGCTAAACACCCACCCATTCAACCATTGTGCCTCTTTTATGTTATTTATGTGCTTTATGCTATTAGGCTTTAAAATTTTGTTTATTTAATTGGCCTTAACAAGGACTTAAGTAACAGGTTTGAGGACACCATCAGTGGGACTCGGCACGTGTTGATTAAGGTGTGCTTAACCTGACAGTTAATATTTTGTACCATTTTCCCAGCAGCCGTTACTGTTAGGAAAGAAGTGCTAATTTTCCAAAAATGGTTAGAGCTTGATTATTATGTTGATGCCTTATTCACACGGCTTCATTATTTTGTTGGCGCTGCTCTGCGAGAGATGAAGTAGTGCTATTATTTCTACTCCCAACTCCTTTCAGTCTCTTGCAATCAATTGGGCACATGTGTGACATTACTCAGATGAGCAATTCTGTTCGCCTTCGGTGAGACCGGGCAGATGAATACACCCTGCACAACAAGCTGCTCAGCTCCAGGAACGACCACAGCATTTTCTGGTGTATACCTGGGGAGGGGAACAAGCAACTGTAAAAATCACAATTGTATGTCCCACCAAATCTTCTTTAAGTAAACAGCTTTTATTCACAAGGGAAGTTCTGACAGCTGGAAGCCCTAAGAGCCTCTCTCGGTTTTGGGGAGCCCAAAGCAGCCAGGGAGCTAAAGGAGGGAAAGGTAAGGCATTGGAAATTTCCAAGAAAGGCTGCAGGGTGAGCAGAAGCCAGAGAGGCCACTTTGGCCTCTAAAACTAGAAAGTCTGTTTTGGTCTGAGTCTGGAATATTAGAAGTTGGTACTCCCAAGTTATCCGACACAGCAGAAGTCCAACTTAGTTTTTTACATCAAATTATTCATGAAAGTCAGCAGGAGCTGGAGATAAACTATTCATTCTGTGCATATCTATGTGAAAGGAACTCTCGGGAGAGATCCTCAAGGTCCTGCCAAGAAAACAAGTGGAAACATTTTAAGAATGGGAGGAAACATTTATAATTGAAATCACCAACAGCGTATTTTGATTAGTTAATTCTACCGGAAATAAAGATGCTACCTTTCCTCAGATGAGTGGGTGGCACAGAGGAGCACAGAGGAAGGCAAGAGGGCTGAAAGAAATGTGACTATCACCCCAGTGCATTCTGTCAGCATGCTTTTAAATGTGACACCACTGGACATCTGTGAACCCAATGCTCGAGACATCCTGACCTGATCAGAAAGTGTCCAGTTACACCTGCCACCTCTCTCCTCTATCTCTTCCCTAGTTGTCAAGACAATACCACTTGTCACCGTGCCACTATCAGCTTCTCGTGGAGATGCACCTAAAACAACCCCTCCTACAACCTCATACTCATCCAAAGGGTTTCCAGGACCATCTACGGAGTAGCGGCTGATTGCCTAACAGCACAGTTGCAAATGAAAAGCAGGACTGCAAACAGAAGCTTTCTCTCTTTTGCCTTTCTTCACCGAAGAAATAACAAGTTGAAATGCTGATTGAATCTTGTCTTATTTTTCCATGGCTTTTTTGTTATTATTCACATTATCACAGCAATTCTGTCTGGTCATGGATCTGAGCGTGCTGCACATGGTCGCTGCCCCAAAGAGCTAACAACAACAAGGCGAGAAACCACAGATGGGCAGAGCCCAAGAGACCACAGGGAAGGAAACAATCAAAGCAGCCAGGTTAGCATGTGTTCGAGGGGACTCAGAACACCTGCACTTTCATCTTGGAGAAAATAAGACTCCAGTAATATTAACGACGGTGCCACTTTCTGACCATTTACGCTAACTTTGTTTTTTCCCCACTAAAAGAAAGTTAATGCCACATAAAATGTGAAATTTCTTTAAAGCTCCTAGTCTAGCAACAGGGAAAGGGAATAAAGGATGTGGGGTTTTTTTTTAAATGAAAGCTTTTCCTTTAAATACAGCATTTGAAATGAAAAGCATTAACTGTGTTTCATTCTTTATCTTTAATAACATGTTAAGGGGTTTCTTAGCAGTACTTGTGACAATGGGAATAAGTCAGGGTTAACTTGGCAGAAACCCCAAACCACACTTAGCTGTTCCCTATTGTAGCAGCAAACAAAGGTTTTATTAACATCTTACCCCGTGTCGGGCCCAAGAGTCCCTCTTTTCAACAAAACAGGAGCTTTGAATCTTCAATTTGCAGCTCTGTGGAGGGGATTTATGCCTTCAAATTCAGCACATTGTTCAGTATTTGTTTATATTTATTTCCAAATATCCCCATCAAAATCTATGAGAAGCAGGAGACTTTTAAAAAAAGAAATATTTTTAAAATGTATCCAATATGGGCACAAAATCAACACATGGAAAGCCTTCCAAACTCCAAAACCGAGCTGCATGTAAAAAGACAGGCTGGAAGAGGGGCTGTAGTTCATCAAGTCCACAGTCTGTAATAGCAGCAGATGAAAATCAGAAAAAAACCACCTTTATTGAGAAAATCTTGCTCCCCAGGTGCCTGCTGGTTCAGGTGCCTCAGAAAATCACAGCTGTCATGCTCTCGGGAGGAGAAAAGGCGTCACACAGCTTGCTAAGAGAAGCAAGTAGAGCCACATTAGTCATCCCACCATGTTGGTGGGCCATGCGGATGCAAGGGTGCTGGGAGTAGTTATGTCCATGGTGTGCCACAGCCTCTACTGCTCCCAGGTCCAAGCTGAAGTCTGTAGCAAGCAGCCCGGGCTCATCTCATCTGAAAGGTGCATTGGAAACAAAAGAAACAGAGGATTTGGTCAAAAGGACCTAGCAGACTCCATAGTCACAGCTGCCGTTGGGGCACCTTGAAGGGGCAGGAGGCCTGAAAAGACTCAGACTTTAACGAAATACAGCCAGCAATTGGCTCCTGTGCCTGTTTTCCTGAAACCCCATTGAATGGGATCGGATGGAAACAGGCTGGAGCAACTCGGTAGGATGCTGAGAAAAGGTGACGGCAGAGGCTGCACAGTGAGGTCAAATACATACTGCTCAGCTCTGAGGGAGCATCCAGAGCATGCTCGCCTCTGAATCAGCCTGCCCTTGCCCCCAACACTCAGCATCAGCCCTCTCCTAGTCCAAAACAAAAGTGATTAATTCACTGACTCTTGATGTCCCACCTTATTGCCAATTCTTGCTCCTTGTTGGATTTAAGATGAGGCATTTTTGGAAGGATAATCTGCTGTCACCTGGCAGGAGATATTTCAAGACCAAGCATGTGATAGCATCACTTTTAAAGAGAAACCTACATCTTGCAGTCCCTTCACAGTAAGGTGGGGATCACATCTGAGGCACTTGGCTTCCCCCCAACCAGGAGGGACAAACACCCCATGCTCAGCCCCTCCCCACAAGCACAATACCCTCTGTTTGACTAGAGCCTCTGTCCTTCCTAATATGTCACAGTTTCCTAATCCACTTCAGTATCCAAACATGTCAGCACTTCCTGATGCTTTTTGTGCTAAACTTCAAGGGCACAACAGCGTGTTGTGGGAAATGTGTCCCTTCCTGCATGGAAACAGACGGCCTTCAACCTTGCAATGATCCACTGCCTCCCACTCCGGGAAAATGCACTCAGGGCACTGTGAAGAAGCATCCCCTGTGCTTCTCGTGTCCTTTACAAGTGGAAAAGCTGGAGGCAAAGGAACTGACGTGCTTTTTAAAATGGGAATCAAAAAAAACCCAAACTCAAACCATTGACTCTGCACGGAGTTCTAGCAAATCGAATTTGGTTTTCAAAGCAAACAGCAATTTCTCAGCTGTTTCACCAGGGTCTGTGTTTCCAGTTTGTGTTCCAGCTGCTGTAAAACAGCGACGAACAAGGGGCTGCTCTCCTACCTCGAGAGGGCACCACGAGACAGTTGAAAAAAAAAAAGGATGGAAGCAAACAGGCTTTACCTCAGGCACCAAATATTCCTGTCATGAGGATGTTCAATTACAGTAATTAGCAATAATCACATAAGCAACAGGAGCTTTCCTTACCTCCCTTCACCCCTCTGAAGAATGGAGTCTGCTTCATTAATACCACCGCTTCCTCCTTAATCCCAGGGCCCCACTCATGGGTGCTTCCTTCAGAGACCTGAAGACCTGGATTGACCACCACAGCTTCCCAACGCCGCTGACAAGATGCCAGGTCAATATGCTCACTGCAAAAGGAAAAATGTCTTACCATGAATCATCTGACTTCAAAATGGAAATTTTAATAGGGGAAAAAAGTCTTCCTGTTAACATTAACAGGACCTATTAAACTGGGGCCTATCTTTAGTATGACTGCTGTGACGTTTTCTGTAACAACTCTGACCTACTTACAAGAGATGAGCTCTGTCTGTGAAGCAGGATTTGGTGGTTTTTTCCAAATAATTATGTTTTCCCTCCTACCACTTGGTATCCAACCAACTTAGCCTGACAGTACCTAATTTGCAGGGGAAAAGCTGAAGTTAGCAGATTTACTGAAGGTCAGATGAAACCACATTTGTCTAAAGAAAACAATTTTCCTTTTTTTTAGCTTGGAAGCATCTCAATCCAGTAACTTATACACAAGGCCATTCTTTCACCCTCTGAATCAAAGCGTCCCAGTGGGGAGGTGCAGGGCACTGCACTCGCAGAGCATGCAGACAGCAAGGCAGACCCAAGCAGATACTGGGCTACACCAGTCACACACGGAATGGAGCTGGGGGGTTAATATCTTCAGCCCAGATCTCTGTGAACCCAAAGAGATTCATACTACCATGCTATGAAGACCTTACACCCTGACCTGCTCCACTGGTGAAATTAGGAGTGAGCAGATGAATTGTAAATGAAATTTAGCAACATTTCTTTGCCACATCCACTTTATAAAGTTGTTATTCTGGTCACACACCATCTTGATTAATCTAATTTATGGTGCTATTGATAAATTTGCAGCATAAAACCTGAAGGAAACCAAAGAACTTTCAAACCAAAGAAATAAACTTAAAAAATAAGTAAACTATGTTTATCTGTTAAAAATTACTCAGTGAGTTTGGGTAAAGAAAGGTAGCTAGAGGGTTTTGAATGTGCTTAAATTTCTCAGGGTGGATGAAATACTCCTGACCTCCAAATGGGTTGAAAATAGAGGCTGCCCCCGTCACAAAGGCATGTTGATTATTGACTCCCCTGAAACCTGGATTACACTCCCCATGTCCTTAGTGCACTGTCTGAGCCACCCATTATAGACCGGAAAGTCTGGATTCAAGGCAGGGCCCAAAGTAACAAATCTTTTCAGTTGGGTATGGATCCGTGTCGTGAATCGATGACGGTCGAATACGAACAGCAAAGGTGAAGGAAGAAACCAGGAGCTCTATCAGACTGCTCCATGAGGCTCTAGGTCCCTTTTACCCCCAAAATAACAAGCACCATGATGAAGGCAAAATAAAAATTGTATCTATTCAGGACACCTGGCAACCTGATGGTGATTCTAGTCGGTGACATTTCACAGACAGCATTTCACTGTATTTTGTATACTCAGGAAACAACACGGACACTCTACTCGCTCACCATAGGTGAGCTGAGGGCAGAGGTGGTGAGGCCTTGTTGTTGGAAAGAACAACCTTGCAGAAAAAATGAGTATACAGAGGAAAGTATGAATTTCAGTTATATAAATATACAGAAAATAAGTGGTTTATTCATAAGCAAGAGGATTCCATTTACACACATTTAATTTTGGGCAGAATTGCTGTCATTAAAACAGAACTGCTATAAATAAAAAATTTTGGGACCCAAATTACAACACGAAGAATTAAATACCTGCAGTTCATTTTTTCTGTATAGACTTGTACAGATTGCTTTGTCCTCCTTTACGATTTCTGACAGCCTCCAGACCTCAGAATGATGACGTGGTCTTACAGATGTGAGGATTTTGAATTTAAAAATTAGATAATTAACAATGTGTGGATTTTGTGGAACCTCAGACACTTAAACCTTCATCCTTGAAGTTCTATCCCAAGTAGCTCTTCATAAAGACTTACAAGAGGCAAACAGCAATCTCAGCAAGTTCAACCGAGAGAACTGCACCCAGAGATGAATAACCCCAAGTACCAGTACAGGCTGAGGCCAACCAGTTAGAAAGCAGCTTTCCAAGAAAGGCCCTGGGGGTACTGATGGACAACAAGCTGACTATGAGCCAGCAAGGTGACCTTGCAGCAAAGAAGTCCAACAGTCTCCAGGGTTCCATTAGGAAGAGCATCTCGAGCAGGTAAAGGGAGGTGATCCTTCTCTCTTCAGCACTGATGAGGCCACACCCACAGTGCTGGGTCCAGTTCTGGGCCCTCCTCTACAAAAGAGACATGGACATACTGGAATGAGTCTAGGAAAGGGCCACAATGATGGTTAAGGGGCTGAGAATCTGTCATATAAGGAGAGAATGAAGGAGCTGGGACTGTTTAGTTGAAGAAGTTCAGGAGAATCTTATCAATGTATATATACACTTGATGTGAAGGAGTAAGATGATGGAGACACTCTTCTCAGTGGAGATGCATTGACATACAGGAAACTCCATGCAAACATAAAAGTTGCTACAAGGAGGGAGGTTAAACACTGGAACAGGTTGCCCAGAGAGGTCCTAGAGTCTGCATCCTTGTTGATACTCAGAATCCCACGGGATACAGCCCTGAGCAACCTGCTGCAGCTGACCCTCCTCCGAGCAGGACTTGGACTAGATGTCCTCCAAAGATCCCTTGTAACCTCAACGCTTCCGTGATTCCGTGACCGCCGAGACAGTTTTTTCCAAGCTATTGATGTGTTTTGCAACAGGAAGAGCAACAAGCTGTATCAACAAACTCTCGCCACTGGAAAAGCTGAATTAATTGCTAGAATCACACCAGCCAGCTGGAGTGACTGCGAGTTTCTGTTCGAAGGCATGCCAACGTAAACATTATTGTTGCAGATTCTGAGCTCTACTCGTGGGCTATGTGCCAGATTTCTTCATGTGCCTCAAGAACATAGACATCGTTAGCCACACTATTAGCACCCTGATAAGAGCTGCATGTGATAGCAGTGGAAGGGGCTGGGTGAAATGGTGACTGAGCCTGTGCCACAGGCTCTGCTGCACCAGAAGGGCTATGGGTGCCTTATCACAGCCAGAAAATCACCCTGTGACAAACACGTGCCAGATATAGGAAAGAACTATGAAGATGGTTATGGGGCACCCACCAGAGAGGTCTGGAGAGCTGACCTTCTTGTAGTCTGGGGAAAATTGTCAGCAACCCCCAGATCCTCCTGTCCATTTTTAGTCAGCCCATAGATAAGAAGTGTTTCAGGAACATTCATTTAAACAAATATTTTGCTGCTCCATTTACTGTAGGTGGAGCGGGAGTAATGGTCACGCACCAGAGCAGAAAGGGACAAGGGACAAGCAAGACTGAAGCCCCCTGGGAGATGGAGAAGATGGAGGGGGCAGCTGACTCTTGTTAAGGCTGCATGATGCACAGGGCATGGAGGACTGTGTCATGGGGACCAGCCACGTTACTGTGTGGCCATTCCCCAGCACCTCACCACCTGCCACTGTTGGTACGGCACCTTGTGCCAGCCTGAACCCTGCACTCAGCTCAAAATCAGGGTGGGACCATCCTCCCTCTTCACACATGGAAAACAGGAATGGAGAGAGAATGGTCCTTCCCTCCCATTTCCTGGTTAAATGATGAGCTGCTCCGGTGAGATAAGGGAGATTGCGTTGCCAACCTTGCCTATTTGGCAGAGAGCTTTTTTAAGCTCCAGTTCCTGGAACACATTTAAACTTTCATTTTTTTCCCAGGCCCAGTGAGTTCAGAAAATGCAATGTAAACAACAGTTCCTAAAGACGCAAAGCTGAGAAGCAATACTCCTCCTGTGTCAAAATCACACAGCCTAGTTTTTAATTCCATCACATCAGTTAGGGGAGGAAGTCTGCCTAATTATTTATTGAGCATTTGCAGATGAAAATACTACTCTCAAGTACATCAAGTGTATTCTAAAGCCCAAATTTAGGCCTAATGGTGTGGCCTGGTAAAGCAATCACAGGCAGTTATTTTAACCTGAACATGGTTGTAGGTTTTACAGATTTATTTGCAATGCTTGCTTGCCCCTTTCTATATAGATGACATGAAATCAAGCAAACTGGATCTAGATACTAAGGGGTCATTTATTTCTATGTATCAATTATAAATAAATATAAATAAATAAATATCAATTTATTTCTAACCACACTGGGTGTTTTTGTTGAACACTCAATAAATTAACATCCAAGAAAGGACGTCCTCTGCATTTTGTTGCTGTTTAAGCAATTTTCACTTCAAACCATGTTACTCTTTACTCGCTGCTTTCTCATCCAGTTCTGCACATCAGACGTCTGTAATTGCCACCCTCCACACTGCAAATACAGCCTGTTTATTTCTCGCATCTAAAACAGGAGCACAAGAACAAGGAGAAAGTTGACTAAGACAAGCGTAATTGTTGTTCACTGCACTGGAACAACCCCCCAAGACCCAACCCTAGAAAAGTTTGTAAGCATATATTTAAATTAAAATATGTTAGTATTTCCATCGCCTTCGAAAGAATCCGTTTTATATCAAGGCTTCTATAGAAATTCTCCTACTTCAGTGATGCACTGGCTAAAGAACTTTACTGGATAGAGGTGTGGACACCTTGCAAGCTGAGCAGACCTACTACACCTAAACACAACCCTCTTTGTCATTTGGAAATTAAATTCCGTTATTGTCTTTCCACTGGAATAGACTCAAACTTCAATTTAAAGTTTAAAAGGGATACTAGAAATGTGACATACATGTTAAGTGAAATTTCAGATATAAGGTTTTCTCATTTGCAAAAAGCTTCACTGGAAGTGGTTCGTTCTCAGCAAATTACCTGTGACAAGTCAGAATTTCACTGACAGGCCTCTCAAATACTCCAGCTTCTGTTCAGAGGAGTATCTGAAAACTCATCATGCCCCGTCCTTGACGAAGAACAAGAATTCAATTCAAACTGAAAAGAGGCAGTGCTGGGAGAGGTTCTGACATTCAGAAAGGGTAGGAGGATAAAAGAGAGAGAAAAATGACAGACTCAGTCTGCACCATTACTAAAATTAGATCATTTCTTTTGTTCTCCTGAACCTTCTGCTCTATTTGCCAGGAATCATATTAGCAACAGAAACTGTGAGAATCTGTCCAACCTTATTAGAGAAGCTGGACACAAAGAAATTATGAAAATCTTTTCTAAGTGTACTTGCACATAAAAAGAAAAAAAGGCAGAGTTTTAGAATTCTACAAGATTAGATCAAAACCCATGTCAGAAAAACTGGATGTCAAACTAACAAAGCTTAATTAACAGTATTGCAGTGTGCTGAGCACCAGCACAGACAGTACTTTAACTCTTGTGTCTATATATATGTTGTTTGACTACTTAGGACAAACCTGGACAGGCTTAAGTGGAGACATACCCACAAGCTTTTCTCAAAAGCAACCAGTTCACCCAAAATGTTCCTCTCCTGTCCAGCACGCTATTCAGTACTGCCACCCAAAAGAGCTCTGAAGGGCCAGCTCTGCTCCTGGGAAGCATTTTCATGGCTGACAGCAAATCTCTTCTCTGTACAGGAGATTTGTCTGTAGTGCTGCAGGAGGAAGGGATGATTCTGGTGTATACCAAGACACCATAGCTGAACTCCTAGATATTGTGGGAATTTCGTGTGAGAATCTTCACACCGAGATCCTCCCTCACTGGTGTCCTTTTTTGAAGAGCCAATTAGAAGCAACAGGTAAGAATTAATTAATACTTTCAGTCAGGCACAACAAGGGAAATGCTCATCCTTGGGCAATGGGATCAGGCTCCCTCTCCAGTCTGATTTTACTAGAACAGCAGATAACGGCTCTTCCACCATCTTAATGTAGCCTCATGGTCAGGACATCTTTTCTAGAGTGACATAGTGAGTCAGACTCTTTCAGCCTAAGAAGGTCCTTGGCTTCCTTCCTCCTGGGGCGGGCAGCCACTAGCCTACTTCACAAAAGGCAGCTCCTGGAACCTGCAATTGCCTATTTGTCCTTCTTAAGCAGGTACCAGCCCTGCCAGGGGCATCACTGCTCCAGGTGGAACGAAGCACTTTATGCACAACCACAAATCAGAAGCACCAAGACAGCAGCTCAGCCCTGCTCCTGCACTGCTCTCTCCTCATTGCTGACATCAGCAGCTCTCCACTTCGTGAGCACCAAACTATCCTCCAGAGACCCCTGCTTCGCTCTGTTCCCAACCTTGCACAAAGCTCACGTTTCTCTTAGAGCTCAGAATTAATTGTTGGGGTCAAAAATACTTTTTAAAGTCGTTGCAAAGTTGGGTGCTGGATGGCGGTGATCTAAACCCAGCCTTTAACACCCAGTGGGTGTGGGTATGAGCACTGCTAACTGGGTGACGTGCTCAGGGACACAGGACGTGCTGCCTTGCACATAGGTGATAGAAACTTTACTACCATAATGGCAGCTACAAATTACTGCTAAGATGTGGCAATAAAAGGTTACGTGTCGCTGGAGCGGAGCCTCTTGCACACGATCTGTCTCCATTTATAACCACAACATCTGTGTGGCCACGGACTGTGGTCTAAATGACAACTGTGAAGGCTTCATGGCTACAGGACTGTTGCACCCTGTCAAACTCACGATGCAGAATATCCCGTAGTCAATCCTGGGCTGTCACTTACGATTCTAGGAGTAAACATGTTTGCCATTTGTAATTCCTCCTCTGTCCCCTTCTCCTCGGATCAGTGGTAGATTCTCAAAACACAGCAATTGAAAGAGACTTCCAAGGCAAGTGAGTCTTGCCCGAAATAAAATATTTAACTAGATTGTTCCCATAATCAAGATGTTTTCAGCATTAGATGCAAGAAGGGGTAAAAAAAAATAAATTAAAAGGAAAACTTTGCCTTGCTAAACAACAAAAAGAATTCAGGTCACAGCTCCTGCTTTTAAGAATATCCTACACAAACTAAAAGGAAAGCTGCAAACTCAGGCTGTTTTATCCTTCACTGGTGGGATTCTTGAAAGAGTGCAGTTCTCATAAAATCCAAACCATATTACACACAAAACTAGGCTGATAAGAAATACTTTTATATTGTTTCAATGTCATAACAAATAGCTAGGTTTCAACTCTAAACTGATCTGAAGTATATGTTTAGCTGCTGTAATGGAAGGACAGCTGAGTGGAAGTTGATATTTCTGTCAATAAAACTCATGACATGGGTGACTCTCACCCCTGAACTCTGAATGGTAGCTCACAACAGTCCCCAAAAGCCTCTGCCTTCCAGAGCACAGAGGGAGCTTTCACATGTAGCAATGGGGAACTTCTCTGTGAAGTTTATTTTAAAGGGATAAAATCCTGCAGAAAGAAGCAAGCTCCCTAGTATGTCATGTTTTTCTGCCAGCTTAAGGCCATACTGTCAGAAGGCATTACTTCCAAAGGAGCCACAGAAACATAATCATGGATAACATACATCCAGCAGACACAGCTTCCCAGAAAGCCACACAGATAAACACAAGATGGGTCTGCTATGGGATGCAGAACAAAACCACCGAGTAAAACAAGGAGTCAGGTTTCACTCTGACACCTCCTGTCTGGGAATGCCAGCTTACAGGTCTCAATATACCAATAACTAACTTTGGGTATCAGGAAAAAGAGAAGAAAAAAAAAAAATTGCATGTTCTTATTTTAAAACAACCTTTTTTTTTTTTTTTTTTTTTTTTACCTAGCAGTAATTTTCTTTAACAGAATAATTTCCTATAAGCTCTGTTTTCTTTAATAATCAGTAAATGAAAGAAAGGATCTGCTTCCCCAACATTTATCACTGTAAAGACGCACCCCTAAACAGATATCACTTCTCTAGTTTATCTTTAAAGAGGAGGAAGGACATGAAGAAAACCATTCACTCCTTCATGCAGCACTCTAAACAAAGGAAATATTAAAAATATGGAAATAGGCAAAATTATCATTCAGGGAGCCAGGACTAACAGCCCTTTCACAAACTAAAAAGAAGCAAGCCAAGACCCAAGTCCCAAGCCCGCAAGCAGTTTATGTGTATCTTAATTTTAAGCAGATGAGGAATCCTATTCATTTCTGCGGGACAGGTCACAGGCTTGGAGTTACATATTGTGCAATAACCAGCAAAAGGCTGCTGGAGTTTGGCAGAACTTACCTAGAACAGTTTACTCTGTTAGCAGGTTTTATCTGACCAAGAAAATTCTTGGAACTCTTAAGAGAAAGAAATTAGTTTTCTCCCTTCTCCAGGGAACAGCTTGGAGTTTGCACTGACTGAAATTCTGATTTATTATTTTGAGCAAGGGAGAAATCATATGAAGTGAGGACAGGCAAGAAGCCTTCTCTGAGTTTGAAACACGAGTGGCAGAGCTTGCAAGGAAATAAATTTAATGTCTGCTTCCCCCCTGCAGTTGCTACTTAGGATTCACTTATTTCAAAACAAAATCATCATCTTTACAAAATCCTAACTGAATTGGTGAACTGGTACAGGATGAAACTTGTGAACAAAAAGCAAGGACCTGCTACAGATCTTCAGTGAATTGTAGAGATGCTGTTTACTTTGGAGTATCTATGAGACATACAAATACTTTAATAGGACTGCAACAGATTCACGTGAAGGACGGGGTGAATGAATCTGAAGTCAAGGAGACTGAAAAAAAGAGTCTGTTTGAAATACTTGTATTTGTCTTCCAGCAAGTCAGACTTAATCGTTTGTACCAATGAACCTCATTTAAAAGAAATTCAGTAAAGGTAAATGACTGTTTTTCTTTGGTAGCATTTTCAAGGTTTTACACTGGATACCCCAATCTAACTGCCTTTTTATTACCTCTGAAGATCAAAGATTGACAGACCTACAAAAAGGTTCTGATGCTTCTGATAAGAATTTATTTTAGTAATTATTTTAGTACATCTAAAATTCTAAGCATCTGCCTCTGTTAAATTTTATTAGGGATTCAGATGACAATGGATATAATCGTTAGGAATTTATAGGGTGATTGCTGTAATATAAAATTAAGGTAGGCATATGCATGCCCTGGTGCTCTTGATACATTTTAGTATTTTTTAGATATAAATTATATTTAGCATGCTCACTTTATTAAATATTGTCCATGTTTAATGGGCGTAATTTGAAGCGTTCTTTCAATTTGCCAGTGAATGCTCAAGTTTATTTACCCTAGAAGAAAACTGAGATTGCATTTTCCTCTACCCAAGGCTACAGAGCCAGTGTTCTCACCTCAAATTAGTTACATATAAACAGAGAAAAAAAACATTAACAGTCAAGATTAAGGAAACTTTTATTTTAGACTAATGTTGGAACGCTGTGGATTATTTGTGCTGTACGTTTTAATGTAACAGTAGAACGTTGTGTATGGAATGAAATGGTGTAATAAAGAAACTTTAATAGTTAAAGAAACAGACTAATTTAGGTTTGCACATTTGTTGATGTGGGATGATTATGAAAACTAAAAAAGATGAAGAAAAAAAACCACCCTAGCCTCTGACATTTCCATGCCAGCTCTCAGAGGGACAGAAAGAAACTTGAGGAAATCAAAGCTGTCCGGGTGACAACTTCATTAGCTGAAGAAGGAGCAGTCTCGGAACACTGCCGATGGCAGCGGGAACAGGGTCTGGAAGAGGTCCAGGAGCCCGATGCCGGGCGATGGCGGCCGCAGGTGGGTAGCCCCCGCCTGCCTGGCCACAGCTCCTCTGCGGACTGAGCCAATTTTTTTTCCACTCTTCCCTCCTCTTCTCCACATCGGGAAGCTGCTGGAAGGCCCGCACCTAGAGATGCTGCACGCCTGATTTCACAACGGAAGGACGACGGTTGTGCGTGGAAAGCGGGTGGGTGAAGCCCGGCAGCGCGGAGGGAAACGCGGACGGGCAGGGTGGGTGGCCCGAGCCTGCCCCGGGGACAAGCTCCGCCGCAGGACAGCGGGAAGACGACCGGTCCCTCGTCTTCGCCGCCCCTCGTAGCTCTTGTCCCTACCCCGCCA
>WTSP01020718.1:9372-32443 GCA_025331215.1 Actenoides lindsayi | reverse complement strand
GGGGCGGCGGCCGGCCGCGGGGCCGCGCTCGCGGGGTGGGGCGGGCGGGCCGCCGGGGCAGCGAGCGGGAGTCGCGGGGCGACCAGCCTAGGTAGGCTGCGGCGCGGCCCCGCCCGCGGGTGGCCGCCCGCTCGCACCGGCCGGAGCCGTCTGACGGAGGCTGAGGCGTGTGCGAGCGCGCCTCGTCCCCCGGGCCCGGCGCCAGGAAGGGGGGGCGGCCGCCCGCCCGCCGCGCCGGTGGGAGCGACGGCCTCCCCGTTACTGCCGGAGAAGGACGGGATCCTCGCAGGGCCGGTTCCTGGCGGCGCGGCGGGGGCGGCAGCGTCCTCTCCGCCTCGCCGGGCCTCTCCGGGGCTTCCCCGCCCCGTAGGGCCGCGCAGGTGGAGTCAGCCCGGCGCGGGGCGATGGTGCCGGCACCTCTCGCACCGCGCTCTGCGTTGTGTCGAGGTGTACGGAGCTCTGCCCAGATCAACCTCTGCCGTGCTTGCGCCGGTAGATATTTTCCTTCTGTTGCACTGCGGTCGTGGATTTATTTTTTTAATGTATTTTTTCAGTAAGGCGCCCAAACTCCTGCGTGAGGTGCGGAGCCTGTGGGTAGAAAGGTTTAACTGCAGGGCCTTGCCTTGAAAGTCAATGCATTGAAACGAGAACTTTTCCTGGGTGCAAGCAATGAGGTTGAGCCCTGTGGCCGTAGCGAGCCAAGCCGTGCGGCTGGAATGCAGGTTTATTGACCGGTTACAAGAGAGCTGCCCTTACACCAGCGACTGTTCAAAGGATTGGTGTGGTGTTTGTGGAATACACGCATTTTAGACGGCACCTGATTAATCGGTTTTCTGTGTAAAATAGCCAGTGTGTGTGCAGCACACCGTGTGCACAGATCTGTCTGTACCTCAGATGCACACAGATCGGCTCACACTTGTGAGAGTGACAACATCCAGCGTGGAGGGACAAGGTAAAGAGCTGTGTTGCTGCACGTTTCCCCTGGGCCAGCAAGTCCCTTTGCAACTGCATTCTCTTTATGTGGTTTTGTACTGGTTTTTAAGTGCAGTGCAGAAAACTGCTGTCATGTTATCTTAATGCGATCAAGAGCCATGGTGCTGCCCTTCATGGCAGGCTGTAGGGCTGAAAGAAAGGCTACAGGATTTTTTAACAAGTGAATAATTCGTTTAATGCTGAAGTAGGTAGGAGAGTTATCTTGTGTGTGTTTCACAAACGACACCATGAAATCTCGTAGCCTCGCTGTCAGCGTGTCTAAAAGACTTACACTAGCATCAGTCACCTTCTAAGAAAAAAACCAACCCAGCAAACAGCTGTTTACACTGTACTGTAACTACAGTGTGTTCTGATGTTCGGGTTTATGGGAAGGTGACTGCACTTCTTCCTCACACATCTTTTTCCTTTGTGATGGAGAAATGCCTGGGCTTTAAATTGACGGGTGTTTTAAAGCTCTCAACAATGCCAACTCAGGTGGCATCTCAGAAAATTATTTTCTTCATGTTTGACACTTTATCTAGTTCCTGAAGTTTTATTTTGTGTGTAATTAGTTAGGGGAAATTATTTTGTGGTGTAACTTGCATTTAAAACTTGAGAAAGTGCTGTCTTGTAATCACAGCAGTTACTAAGAAAATAAAAGCATCTGGAAGGTGAAAATCCTTAGTACGTTATTGGAAGTGTAGAGTAATTTTCAAGATTTGGATATATTTGGAGAATTACAGAAAACTGAATTATGCAAGTGAATTTTTAGGAGCAGTCATAAACGTAACATGAAAATCATCTTACTATTTGCCATTTTTAAATGTGGAGTTCTGTTGAATGAGTTGTTATAAAAGAACTTAAAAGGTGGAGGTTAATACCAAGATATGCAGACAAATGTAGTGTTTGTATATGGAAAATGTTCAATGAATTGGAGCCCTTGCTTGTTAGCCCAGAAATCAAATTAGAGAATTGATTAAATTATGGGTTAATATGCTGTTGGATAGGGAGTACACTTAGTTGTGGTTTTGCTTTGGGGTTTTATTAAACAGGGTTTAGATTAAGGGTTAACTAACTAGTGAGTGGAAGAGGGAATAGCTTTTATTATAGGCCACTTCTGGGGTTTAGGCCTTTTTGCTGTTTCCGTCTTGTAACATCTTCATCTTGTGCATTTTTGTTTGGTTTTTTACGCGTCTCGGTTTTAACCCCTTTCACCAATACATGTAGAAACCATGACATCAGCTTCAGCCTTTGGCCGTGCAAACCTTTAAAAGAAGAAACCTGCCTGTCTGTTAGGATTCTCCTCTCAGAACAAAAGCAGCGTTGTGTGGCTGGGCAGTGTCTTGGACCTTTTAGGCCACTACCTATGGTTTCAGAGCCCAAACTGGAAAACCTCATTAGTGTTGTATGAAACATTTAATGAATGCCAGCCTTAACAATAGTTGTGCGTTGGTTTTTTAAAAACTTTTCCAGGTTTAGTGTGCAGTAGGTTTCCAGTGGCATAATAATGTCTCTGTATGCTTATAGGTACACTCAGCCTCTAAAATATACCAATCAATGGAATGGTGATGACAGAACAAATGTGTTTGAGGAGTTTGGATGGCAAAAAGTCAAAATGTATTTGTGAACAGTTTCCTTTTTCTTTATAAAGGTTCCTTTGTATCAGAATCTATAGAATGCTAAAATGTATTTCTGTTATTAAATGATGTTACAGTGCATGGATATAATTGGCATGTAAACTTCCAAGTGTGAAGACATTCCAGCTCTAGGGAATTATGCAAGATGGACTTCAAGGAGCTAGGATTGGTCTTACATACTGTGGTAGAGTTAAAAGGAGTGGCTAATGCACCTCTAGCACTATTATTCTTGCCAGAGGTAACTGGAAAGACAAATAATTAGTGTGGTAGAATTTGGGTAGTAATATGAAAGGTGATTAAAAATTAGTTTAGAGCATATCAAAATTGGTTTAAGGATTTTTAACCTAGTAATATACTTTAACATCACAAATCTGCAAAAACTGCTAAAGAACAACTTGTATTCCGAAGATTTTAATTTCTTAAGTGGTATAGAACATGTAAATGTTAAAGTAAAGAATCCTTGTGACAGTTTTGTGACTTGTTTAATTTTTTTTTCTCCTATTTTTACTTTCCAATTGACCAGAAATGTGCTGAAACAGACACTACAGAAGGAGATTAGAGATACCAGGTAAGTGCTTTATCTTAAAACAATTAAAACTTTCTAGGTACAGGGTTTTCTTATAAAGCTGCCATTTTTTACTGAGCAGTTTATTACTTTAAACTGTGCTAGTTTTCTAATCCTGTTAACACTGATGGTTTTCCAGGAGATACGTTCTTTTAAAAAGAGAAATTTGAGTGTATGTGATACCTGTGTTACATAAGATAAGAGCAAATTATTATGATGTTTTTGCTTTGCCATTTGATGCGGGTGGCTTTTTAATAACTTCTTAGAATTTTGACGTAAATATTCTTATGCTGATTAAATAATATTTTATTTGATATTAATATTAATAAGGACTGTCATGCTTGCAAACCTTCACAGATTAGTTAGACTTGTTCTGAATGTAAATAGTTTTGATATTGGTAGTTCAAACGTTGGCCTGTATAGCATTTTGTTTATTTTTAACAATTATTCTGCAGTTAGTCAGGCTAGTAGCAGAACAGCACCAGAGCACTTTATAGCACTGTTCTTCCAAAGTACCACCAGGCCCAGTGCGCTTTGATTAAATAAATCCAGTTATGTGTGAGGAGAGGAAACTTCTTTCTTGAGGGGAGTAATCAAGAATGTTTAATGGCTGCTGACAGAATTCTGTTTCAATAGGTATTAGGAAGGGACTCAAGCAGCTTAGTAAAATAAGGAACTTAAGTTACATCAACAACAACATTCTCAGTGTTGGAATTCCATACCTCTGATGTTCAGCTGGTGCCAAAACGGTGATAATTCTGATCCTGCCCCCTCCATCCCCATCTTTTGTATGGGAAAAAGGGCTTTGTTGAGGGGGGTCAGAGAAGTTGTTTTATTTTCAGAATAACAGAGAGAGCATCAGGCTTAAAGCCTTCTTGGTAATTTCTACTGAGGCCCCTCTAAGATGAAAGAGAGCATTGACTCCACCTCTGCAGAAACATCCGGACCCTGCGCACAGCTTTCACGGCTCAGAACTGCTCCCGAGAATGGAAGAACAGCAAGACGTACAAAACTTTCTGGATATACACAGAATAAGTGTATATATTTATCTGGAACATTGATGTATTCTAACAAACCCCAGAGCTGTAGCATTAGGCAAAAAATTAGCGACTGGAAACGCTTAAAGATAGGAGAGCTTCCCTTAACCTGAAGGTAAGGTATGTTTGAATGTTGCATTCAGGCTCCGTGAACGTGAGCAGGTTTGATTAGACTTGGCAAACCAGTTCACTTTGTCCTGGTTTAGTAGATCTGCAACCTTTGTTTCTTACTGTGAGTGTATCTGCTACTTTTTTAGCAGCATGCCTGGAAAAAAAAAAAAATCAACAACTGAAATCAAGCCTATTTGCACTTGACAACTCTGGACATTTCATGTTTGCTTCTTTAAATTAAATTATTCTGTGCTGCTTTGAGTACCGTGAACTGGTATTCCTGCCATTGTTTTTAGTCATTCTTATTACCTGAAGTTCAAGAGCCTAAATTGCATACTATTAATTACAGAAGAAAACATTTTTCAAACTTTTGTCCTGTGGTAAAGATTGACAGCTGCTGTAAAACTATACTCTTCGGGGTTGTTGAGACTCTGTCAAAGCCACAGCCACAAAAATCTTCCATATCCTGAAACTCCAAAGCAAACGCACATTACAGAATTTATTAAAATGATCAGATTACTGTTATTAAATCCAGATGTTAATATAACAGTTTTGCACTTGTGCAATAAACTGAATCTCTGCGATCGTTGACTCAGTAGACAGTATTTTCAGATTTCATATTTGGGTACTTGGCTGAAGTCATCAATTAAGTGTTTAAAAGTTGACTTAAAGCTGGGCATGATGCCAAGAGCAACAAAGGGGGAGAGAAGTCATAGTTAAGCTCATTTTTGATCTTCACACTGACTAGTGAGACATGAGTGAAAAAAACATTGAAAGACAAAGACAAAACCCACTGGTATTCTACCCTTCTCAAACTGAGGATTTATGAGATAATTAGCCCTAATTTATATCCCTGAAAAGGATGGACAATTGTATTTTTATTTCCACATTTTGTTTCTTATGTTAGAAGTCTGCTGGAAGGCTAGGGAACAGTTGCTGAAAACTTGAAACATTGAAATTCATTTGCCAGTCATTCTTCATTATAAATGTAAAAGAGGTAGCTCATAAAAATTCAGTAGAGAAACTCATTAAAATACAGTTCAAGTTTTTACTCTATTCCAGTAAAATCCAGTTAATACCCATACATGGTTTCTCATGAAGTGATAAGTTTCTCAGTATTTCCAATGCAAAAAAACCAACCCAGAAGTTGCAGCTGCAGACATTCTGTGTAATGACACTGCTGCCACAAGCATTAATTGTGTTCCCCTCTTAAAAGAATGAAAATGTATTGTTTGATAAAGCTGTAATCCAGCAAAGCTTTAAGCATGTGTTTATGAGGCTAAATGGGTTGCACATAGCTGAACACATGCTTAAGGCTTTTCAGCATTTAGGAACACATGTTGGTAAAGCTTTAGGAAGGTAATAGTTGTGACTTAGGGTAAGCAAAGCAGTCTGTGTATGAATGCCACTGTGGTGGGTGTGTTCCTTCTTGCACCAGCAGTGTTATAGGGGCACTTTTGTGTGAAGGTCATCTCATTTACATTGATGGTGTTCAGTGGAAATTATAAACTATAGTCTTGGTGTTTATACCTAAGTGTTATCTGAGAGAACCTGTGATGTCACCATTAATCTCATTTTGCATTTTAAAACGCAGAAATTGGATGCATTATCATTATTTTTTTCTGTTGTAAATTAGTCCTATTTCTCAGTGTGTTTCATTCTTGTCTGTACATGACTTTGGAAATGTGAAAGCAAAGGAGTGTATTTGCCCTTTTATAAACTCTGGTGGTAATCGGGCAGGTGAGAGCCTTGGAATGTGTGTGTTTTGAAAATTGAACCTGCCAAATAGGCTGAGATTACTATACAAAAATGAATGGGATCTTGATGTTCATTGTGGTTGACTTGGATTGTACCTGTCTATTATTTTAGGAGTTTTTGAATGGACTAATAAATCTCTCAACAATTGTGCAGCGTTTTTTCATTATGGTATCATGTTCCTTGGTAGGTTACTTTTAAGGATCTTCTCTGTAAAAAATATCATCTTAAAAATGGCTTTCCACAGAAAATACAACTCAAGATAGATAGCTTAAAGGAATGCCTTAATGTCTTGGTAACAGTTTTCACTATGTAAGTTGTACTCTTTGTACAGCTATACTCTATAAATACACTTAGTATGCTTGTACTTAGTATATCTGTAAAGTTTTTCTTGAAGACTTGTCAATTGTGTGAATTAGAAAAAAACCTTTTGGATCAGCTCTTGACACCATTTAGTAGTTACGTCTCAGATTTTCTGTTCAAATCGGTAAAATAGTTTTTTTGGATGGCAGTATGCTTGTTCACGTTTTCCTCTCATAGTTATACTTGTTCTTGCTTGGAATACAGCAGAAGGAAATAATTTTATGTACACTCCTAGTAAGAAAATTCTGAAAATAGATAAATTCAGACTCTCATGGACTTAGTATCGCTGTGGAGCAGCCTTTGCTATGAAGTGGAATGCCAAACTGACAATGAAACTGTGTCTGCATGTCAGTTCTTATTTTGATGTTTTTGACTCTGTAAGAGTGGGGATTTTTATTTTTTTAAAGTAAAATGGCAGAATTTAAGTCTTGTAGCCTGGAGAATTAGATGGACCCGTACCAATTAATATATTTTTGCAAACCTTGACATTTTTTCACGTAAGAGTCCAAAACTTAAGTACAATTTACTAGTAGTGAAGGTGCTATTAATGCTTATTATCACTGAATACTGAGGAATTGCTCCAAAAGCCAAGTTAATCAGTTAACAGCTCATTTGTTTGGGAATTATTTCTTTAAAAATTTCCAGTGTTTCTGTAGTTTGGCTTCCATAGTTTAGGTAAATATTGAGCATAGTCACACCATCATCTCACAACTGCATGTGAAGTTACAGGAATGACTGAAAACTTCAACATTTTCTAGTTAATGTATTCAATGCTGTCATTTCATTTGGAGTTTCTGTACAGTGGAAGGCTTTTAATATCCAGTTTATGTGAGTTGAGCTCTCACTTACTGTGCTTCTAATAAAACTTCTAGAGAAGTTACTACTTTTTTTATACAGTCTTTACTATTTCTGAATTTGTATGGGCTATTTACAGTAATGCTTCTTTACATTAATATCAAATAATGCAGCAGCACTTAAATGCTTTCACTGGGTGATAAAGGGCTTACTAAGCAAATGCTGTTTCTGCAAAGTGTAAACTGTCTTTGCGATTATAGGATTTATAAATCCTCCAATGTGAATCAAGCTTTAAATGATTCAATCCACATCTGTAGACAGTTTCAACCAACTTTCTTTGCTTCTATGAGTAACAGTGTAATTGGTGATTTCTTCTGGAATCAGACAAACTGTCCTGGCTTCAGTAGATCCAAGTTGAGTTGTAAATGACTCCCTCTTTCCTCTGCCAGATGTTCTGCCCTTCCTCTCTTCTGCCAGTTTAACCATTTGATTGCTCTTTTACCGGGTCCTGTAAAATATCCCTGATTTTAAAAGCCTATAACACAGAACTGGGAAAACAGAAAGGGGGAATCTGTGGCAGAGAGTGAAGTGCTGATGGTAATGACCTGCTTCAGCCAATTGTTCATCTTTCTCTGCCCTGAGAAAGTTCCAGAAAGTTTTCAGAAAGCAGGACCAGAGGTAAAGACAAACTAGAAATACAAAAAAAGGGATGGATAAAAGACTGGAAAGTACTTTACTTCTCTGCAGATTAAACCAGATTGATAGTTGACAGGAGACTCTCAAACACAGATACAGTTCTAAATCTACTGTTTCTCAACTATTTGGGGCAGTAATGCAGCCAGAAGGTAGTCCAAAAGATAGAATTCCATGTCATCTTTTTGACCTGTCTGTGGGTTCTTGGCATCTGTAGGTAGGCTTTAGAAAGAAAAGCTAAGCCAAGCCTTCTGCTGGCTGGCCAAGGAGCATGTCCAAGATTTACTAAGGAGGGATGGTATACAGAGCGTATTTGAATGGGTAAAGTGGAAGCTGAGGTGAGAAGTGATTTAGTGATACATGTGGGATAGAAAAAAATAGAGAATTCAGGAAGAGGAATGAAGAAGGAAAGCAGATGCTGAAATAATTTGAGGACAAACTGAAGTATGATCTGATGTCAGAAAAGAAATAATGAAAATAAGCAAAAAGACAAAGAGGAACTGGGGCTAGAGTAATTATATCTGACTAGATAATATTTAATTATTATCTTATTTCATCAGATTATCAGCTTTCCAACAGTCTAATAAAACATCATCGTTTGGGTTTTTTTAATATTTTTAGTGTGGCTCAAAAATATTTTTTTGAGGAAAAATTGCTTAGATTTTTCAGCCTTTTTCTACACATTTATTAATGATTAAATACTTTGTGGTTTTGTGTTAGTACACAGATCTAACCAAAGTGTTTTAAAACATACCCTAATAAAGTACAGTTGATGACAAATGATGGAAGTGTCTTACATATCAGAAAGAATACTAAAACAAGTATATTTTCTGTGATGCTGCTGAAGACCAAAACTGTGTGGTATACAAGTAAGATTTAAATTGTTATGTAGGAGAGAAATTATGGCTCGAAGTATTTTAAGGTTTATGAGTCTGTAAATTGACCGTTACTGTTTTGATGTGTTCATGAAAGAAATATTAAGTAAGAGCTTTATTTTTTTCTGTGTTATGTAGAAGGATATTAGGAAAATATCTGAAAAAATATTTCAGCCTTACTTTTTTGGCTTACTGAAGCTTGTGAAGTTTATTCCAGGTTTGCAGTACATTTTCAGCTGAGGGAAGAGAGCCGTTCAGCCACGTAACTTACCAAAACGTGATTAAGATGATACACAGAGACTTTTGGTGGAGCCTCTCAATCCAACTGTACCAGAGGTTTTTGCCTCCCAGGTTTGTTCTCCTAAGCCATTTCATTTCAGGTTAGCCAAGTTAGCAAAGGTAACCGTTCAAACTCTTTAAGCTGATGGAGCTCTCCAGAGATACCAAGTACCCATGCCGATAGCTGCCATAGCAGTGTGGACAGGACCATCGTAACCAGAAATAGGGTGGTGAAAATCATCTGAGAGACTGGTGCTTTTGTCAGCCAGCACAACTGCAGGTGGCCTTGGTGGTTCTAACAGAAATGTCCTATATTTGGTCACTGTGTCATTGGACCTCATTAGTTAATAACCATAGTTTAAATTTTTATAAAGATGAGAAATAGATGTTCTAGTGGTGGCAGGTGTTCTATGTTGAATGAAGGAATAACCTTTAGTAAGGGTTGTTTAGGTTTTGTAATAATAAAACAATGTTCCACAGGAGCTTTCTGCATCAGTATAGCAGACTTAAATAATGGTATCTCTTCCTTTAATAATTCAGAAATAAATAACCTGTTCTTTATTTTGGGGGTGGGGAGGGTGTGGACAGTCTGGATTTTTTACGCTTATCATATCAGTGTTCAATATGTCTTGGTGTTACTACTTGCATCATAAATTTCTATTTTCCTTCAAGATGATCTCTGAAAATAATTAGTCCTAACAGAGTGAAGGAAATAACTTACTGGAGTCAGTCAGGCTTTCTCGTCCTTAAGTCTACACATTCAAAATTTGTATCTTAGGAAAAAAAGGCCTCTTGTATTCAATGTTTACTAACTGTTGAGTGGTGCTTGAGAGTTTTTCTGAAGGCTGTTGTGTTTGTTTCTTGGTCAGCTTATTCTTGGTTAGTGCCATTTCTCTCTAAAGAGAGGACATTTTTTTCTCCTTTGTAACTGAGGGAGACGAGAATGATGGTTGTTTTATAAGGGGAAGGTTTAATGCCTTTTTTCTCTTCAAGTTGTATTACAAGAAAGTCACAAGAAATACAGAATGTAGACATGTTACAGCTGTTTAGCAATTTGTGCAGAAATCTAAACAATTTTGTTTGCCATCTATCTCTTTTTAAAATTTATTTATTTTTAAAGAAGCAGCTTTGCAGGGGACAAAATATTGGAACACACTTTAGTTTTACAGATAAGACTTCTTTGAAAGTGGCCTTAGGCAACATAAACTCTTCTGACCCAGTTTCTTCCCTATTAGTCTTTAGCTAATTTCAGTATGGAAAATGGAATTCGAGTTCATTTTAGCTGTGGAGATCGTGAGAAATTGGTTCTTGAGGCACTGAGGGCATGGACTGTGGATTATAGCATTAAACTGTCTAGAACATAAGAGTTTTCAGGCACCATGCTAATAACATAGTGTTCCTGGATATTTTAGAAGATGGGTGTTGATCTGGGGATTCAGCTCGATCACTTATAATCATGGTTCTTTATAAAGAAAGAAACAATAAGTGATATTCCTTCCTTTGGCCTAACCCTGTTCACAGAGAGAATTATTGGCCTTGTTAGAAAAAATGTCCTTGATTTGAGAAATAAAAGTTTGGCTTTAGTTTAGATAAGAGTGTTACTTTGTCTTTAAGAAAATGTATTTTTCTGTTAAATTCATAATTTGATGTTTGTGGTGTATCTTCATGCTTGATTTCCAATCCTTAGGAAGTTGAGGGTTGGGAGTTTGTGGTTGTTTTGTTGTGGGGTTTTTTTTCCTACCTGTTAGTCTGTCCTTAAATGGATAGCAATTAGCATTCTTTTAGTATGTATCATTATTGTATCTACAAAAAAAAATCAAATCTCACTTCCCGTCTTGGCAAGATACTGCAAGATGTATTACAACCAATGTCATTGCATTCACATTCTGACCTTTTGTCACGGTTGTATAAAAAATTAGGTCACTCGATACGATGTAGGACATGAGCAGTTGAGCAGTGGTTTACTGCTCATGAGACACTGTTCTGTTTGCTTCTGGGGGAGGTGTAATCACTTTTCTTTAACCCTCCTCTATCACTAGGTGGACCTTTGAGAAAGCATTAGTTGAAGACTGTCTAGGGAAGAGGTTGTCCTCTTGAGGCCATAAATCTAAATGACAGTTGGTATATAACTGATGAAAAAACCGTGCTCTTTCCTTTAAGTGATTTTTAAAGTTTGTAGTAGTAAGTAAGACATCTAAGCCAAGCAAATAAACATATTTGCCCCGTTCCAGTAGCAGCATTGGCTCTAAGAAATGAGAAGTATTATGACCTCATTCTGACTCGGGGATCAATGTACATGTATTGAGTAGAAGAGTTGGCAATAACATGGAGGGGTATTATGGGACTGCAAAAATTTTGTGTCACTGCCTCTGTTTAGTTGAGGAAGATGGACATTCCTACCCACACAGTATGCACGTGAGGAATCCATGTTATCTTTGGGAACACCAGGAGAGCCTTTAAAATCTTAGGGTTGTAGCTCGCCCAGTGGTTTTGTCTAAGCAGGACAGCAGCACTATGAGGGAAAAAAAAATTAAAACTTCCATCACCATCTTAGCCCTTAATTGTACTTTTGTTGCTATTCAAAGTGTGTCCCATCATCCAATATAAATTGAATTGTTGAAAAGAGATGTTCCCATGAACTTGTAAACCAGCCTTGTTAATTATTTGGTACTAGGCCTGTGTTTTCTTTCTAGTTAAAGGTAATAGAATAGAGGAGAAAATGAAATACTTCTAAACTTCCAGAGTAAACCCACTCATTTGGAACAGTTAACAATGTGTCGCAGTGTTCTACCCTGCTTTTTACAGGGTGGTTACATGGTTATAAATGAGAAAAGAACAGCAAAGATGGTATTTTAGCTGAACTCTAAGCATTTAGCACAAGTCAAATGAAGAATGCATGGTAAATAGCTGCTACTTAGGATGTACAGAAAGTTGATTTTTACCTTTTTTTTTTTTTTATTTTTTTAATGTAAATGCTTTCTAAGTTTTTCTTATGTCCATTAGGGGGTTACATTTTACAAGTTTTACTTTCAGAAGAGCAATAAGTTTACTGGTTTATGTGGGAGCTAATTCAAGTTATTGTTTCCATTGTTAGTATTGAAAGTAGCTGTGGTGATACAAGTCAATATGGAGAAAAATGTTTGTGAAGGGGATTTTCTGAGTTGTCATAAGGTCATGAGTAGGGACTGCTTGACTGGGTATCATCTGCATGTGTGTGCTGAGTTGCAGTTCAGACATAATCTGTTTGATATTGGCAAGATCCCCTAAACTGAAGTTGCAGATAATCCATAAGTGTGCTTCATTACTTAGAATTAATGTTTATTTTTATATTTACTGAATTGCTGAATGTTAAAGTTAAATTCTGTCCTTTAAGAGGTAAAATACCAGTCTTTGGTACACCAGTTATTATTGTAATAAAGTTTTAGTAATCTCTGTAGCAGTGTATAGAAATAAAAGAAGCAAAGTGTATCTTGAAGAAATTTCATTTTATAGAAATGATCTTGTCAGATCTTGCAATGTTCAGTCATGCTTATGAAGGAGGGTAGAAAGCAGCACATGTTCCAGCAGGAAACAGTCCTGCAGTTCCTTCCTCTTTGACTGGAATCCTAATGCCTTCCTTGCTTTGTTCAATTCAATTACTTGGTTTACAGACACTAAAATAAACAGAATAGCACCTGCAGCTTAGTCATAAATGGGAACATCTTGAAGTAGCTAAGCAAACAAATGAAATCATGGGGTTATTTAACCTTTTCTGACATGCCTTAGATGCTCTACCAACATTCATTTTTAAGATAGATCAGCATTTTGGCTATCAAAGGGCTCAGCGCGTAAAGGAATTGTTAAAGATTATGATCCAATTTATTGACATGAGTTACTAATTAATTACTCTCTGAACTGTCAGAACACCTTGTGTAAAAAGCTCTGTATATTTTCTCTTCCTATTTTTAATAAATGTGCGATTCTAGGACATGACACTAAAACGTTTAGCAATCTTATGATGTGTTCATATAAATATTTGACCCTTACTCCAGACTTGAGCTATCAAGTGCTTTTATAATACCGAAAAGAACACTGGTGTTTTGATTTTTGTACACATTGTCAACTTCAATTACATAAACAGTATAGCTAGCAGAATCTGTTTGTTTGCTGGCCCCAGAAAATCATGGAGCACATGTTATCTTACTAATTCCTTCCACAAAATTCTATCACAGACCAGAAGAACTGAATTTGCCTTTTGGCAGGTAAATCTATGTTCATCTTGCAATTATTTGAACGCTACTGCTAAGCACTTCATGTTACAATTGATAGTAAGAAATTTTGATTTATTTTTTCTTTAATTTGAATTCAAATAAATGGCTTCTGAAGTGTCATTTGCATTTTATTGATAAAAGAGAACTAATTTACATGTGTGGAGATCTGTGAGGATGAGAAGCTAGAAGTGTTTGTTTTCACACCAATAATGCACATGGTTTCTGGTTTTGTTTGTTTCTTGGTCTTGCTAAATTTAGGTATTCTAAAACTGACCTTCTGTTGTTTTCTAATCCGAGTCTAAATTTATTTGCTGCCAGTGTTAATACAATCATTTTAAATTTCAGTAGAGTATTAAAACAAATGTAAAACCTTGACAGCCAGCATCATCTTCATAGACTGAAAGCCAGAAATGCTGTATTTATTATTTTCTGAGCATCTGCAAGTGACGTATTTCCATGTACAGTGTGTGCATGTCTGTAATAGCTAAACAAGATCTTAATTCAGGTTTTACCTTTCTGGTTTCAAGTATTTTTAAGAAGCTGTTTATTTTAATATAACTAGTGAGAAAATGTGCTGTAATAGCTTCATGTGTATCTAACGAAGTTAATCCAGCTGAACGACGTAGCGTTGCCTCAGTGTGAGCATTGTTGACTAAGAATATCCACATAAAAGATGAGATGAAATCAAATGATGACTGCTCAGAAGGTGATTAAAAGTAAAAATTTCTTAAGACTTTATCTGGATGCCTTTCACTTAGTATTAAACACTGTCCCACAACTTATTCTTTCAAGTGTTGCTGTAATTTTTATTGCTGCTGAGTGCTCAGTAGCTTGTAGGAGGGATGGACTCACTAGTTGTGGCTGAAATAATGTATCTTCGTATCGTGAGTCAGAGTTTTCAACAGGAGTGCAGTCATTATGAAATTCTGTTACAAACAGTACTAACCTATAAGTTAATAATGTAGCTTCTACTTACAAAAGCGTTCTGTCAGTAGGAAGTATATTAAAAGATGATCTGGGTTATCTGGAAGGATTACTAGATGCTTGCTTCCATGCTTGCTTTTAAATAACTTGCACAGCTACATAGGTGACCATATCTCTCTTTCACATGATAGAGTAGCAAATCAGTTCATACTCCAACAGCTGTTGACCATGTGATGTCTTTAAGAAGCAGCTAATCCTAGACTCTGCTTTTTCAAATTGATTCATCTGACTCTCTGTTTATTGACTTTGGTGCATGCCACAGAGTTACCTTTCTAACTTTTCCTTAAAGGAAGACAGTAGATTTTAAAAGCTTCATATAATCAGTAAACGATTTAAAATTTACTCCCATCTGAAGGGATGTGACATTTTAGTCAATATTACGCATATTGAACCTTGGCTTGATTTATTTAAGATATTTGTAAGAAATTTAGCATCTTGGATAAATTCTATTACTAATTACCACTTAAAAGCCCACAAAATGTGAACACTTAGTTGTAATACTTCATGGTCTCATAAAAATGTTTTACATAGATATATTTAAACATTAAACTTCACAATGCTCCTATCAGTTACATCCTTTCCGTTGAAGCGTTATGTGAAGCCCAGAAGGTTTTATTTAAGATGCTGTTTGAATCGGTTAGTTTTGAAAAGGTGTTAAGGTGAAAAAAGAATGGGTAAATCATCTGTATGTTCCTACACAGCAACAGGGCAACCTTTAGCTTCCCTGAATTTTAAGGGAGCTGTGAGAGGCTGCGTTAGTTCATCACAGCCCCACACTCCCTGCTTGATGCTTTGCACTTGACAGGCCACATCTCCCATTACAAGTGAGGCAAATGAGGTGTCCTTTTTTTGTTTGTTTGCCTGGAGATGCTACGGGAAGGAATGTATCCTCTAGTATTCTGTTGACTCATCCCCTGCCTCCGTCCAAATATAAGGACTTTTCTGTACTTTACTAGTTGATGATGTGCATTTCCTAGTGTGGATTATTTCTTTTCAGACCTTTATGTATCTTTAGACAGATTTCCTTCTAATTAAGGAAAGATACATAAAGATTTCCTTCTAGGACTTAGTAAAGAGAATCTCAGTGTAGCATTGTTATCATAATATGCAAAAGTGTTAAATTAGTCTCTGGAGGTCTTCTGGTGTCTGATCAGTGGTGTTAATTTATCTAGAGTAGACAGTTACAAAACTTTCATCTCAATAATTTATTAAACAAAAAATATATCTGAAATATTTATCAGTCCAGTCTTGACTTCATGCTCCTTTTAAGAAACACGTCACTCCACTTACTGGTATAGTGAGAAACGTGACAGGACCTTACTTCTGTCATGTATTTCTGCATGCTGGGTTTTTTTGTTTTTAACAAAATGAATAGTAACAGTGAGTTTTTGATAATGCATAATCCAAGATGATTACTCGTAATTATTCCGATGTTATTTCTCATCTTTTTCTGCTTTTAATTGCTTTTGTGCAAATAGCTGTATGATTTAAATCCTTGTTGCTGTGTATTTTACCATCAAAGTTTTCTTCATTAATTAATATATCAACGTTGTATTTTAGGTGTAGGACTGCAATTTCTCTTTTAATATAATAATTTAATGTCAGTTTTAACTTCAGAGTTCATACACTGTATCTAAAATACTTGAAATGAGAGAGGCTGTGTAAGAAGCTAACTGCAGAAGTTGGGAGCAACACCAAATTATTAGCTGTGTCAACTCTGTCTTTTTGGGAAAAGGAACAGCATTATACTGTGTACAGTGGAATACTAAAATGGTTGAGTACTTTTAAGACACTTTTTCATGAAAATTGTCTTTTGGTCTTTTAATGCACTGTGGAATACATGAAATGAGGGGCCAAAATCTCAACAGAATAAGCAGTGCTCTTGCAACAGAGGCAGACTTAATTTGAGACATTTTCTCCAATCAGTGAAATTATCCATATAAAGAAATGAATTGGATGAACATATTCAGTTAAGATAACCTGGCTAATGGTTATTAATAGCAAGTGTTTTGCATGTCTTCATTTTTCACATTTGCGCGTGTTCATGTTGTACTCAGTCATATGTATCCATCTTTACGGGTTCTAAATGCTATTTCAGGGAATGGTTTTGAAACCTGCTGAGAAAATGAAAAAAAAAATACCAAAGAGCTTTTCTGTAGCAGTTTAATAGACTTGCAATGCTAAATGTAAAAAGTTCTTTTGGGGTCTTACAACTTTACTATTTTAAAAACACAGTTAAAAAATCTGAGACTTGGTGTAAAGGACAGATTACTGATTTGGAGGAAAACCTTCAAGTGGCTTTGAGATACTTTGTAAGTAGTTGCAAAGCTTTTTAAAAAATATGTATTTTTGAATTTTGTAACGAAATAGAAGTAATACTTTGAGGAAAAATTGTGTACGGACATGCAGAAAATAGTACTCAGAACAACTATAAGGGGAATCCAAATAGCTTTTCATGTAGGAATTTAATAAGATCCCAGATATATAATAGGCTGTAAGCACAGCGGAAATGCAATAGTGCGTCTATGATATTTGCTAGTGTGTACCAGCTAGAACACACTGCATTTTAAAGATACCATTATGTACTAGGCTGAGGAGCATAACTGTCTTCGTAGAAGATGCCTAGATTTGGTATTGCTCCAGGAACTGACTTTAGATGGGTTTCCTGCAGCCAGACCTGCTATTTGTTTCTTAATTTTCTTGTTACCCTTTCCGATAGGCAATGTGTGAAGTGGAGTCACCCGTTAAAAACTTTGCTGCTTTTCCTCTCTTTGAAGCAGATATTTCACTACCAGTTCTTGTCTCTGGGAAATGACTCCCTTAGCTTACAGTTACCATACTTTTCAGTGAGCTAAATGTTCCTGTGTATTTTAAATGTTTATGTTACAAGTCCTACTTTTATGGATCCAGTGGAAAAAAGGTCTGAGCACTGGGACTCTGCTGATTTGAAGATAAGAAAGGGAGTTTGCTGCAGGCAGATCTATGCTCTTGATAGGGCCTGCTGCATTCTGAAGACATAGTTTTTGCCCTTGGAAAGAGGAATTGCCAAGTTAGTCTCATATTGTGACTTAGCATGCTACTTTAGGTACAAATTATTAATGCTTATCGTTCAAATTGAAGGAATATTTGAAACTGTAATGGTCCCCTCAGTGTGTATTACCACTCTAGTGGCAGCGATGGTGTTTCCCACACTACAGATCTTCAGGGCTTTCTAGACATTGACAAGGAGACCAGAGAGCTTCATGAAAATTACCTTCAGAGATGCTTAAGCTTTTTAACTGTCTTTTTTTAGTGTTTCCTGACACAGCAAAGGGAAAAAAAACCCAACCCTAAACCCAAAACCTAAACCAAAATAAACTCAACATTTTGCAATTCTAGTATTCTTCCCAGTAAAGGTTCTGGTGTGTTACAAACTGCTAGTTATGTCATTTAAAAAATTTCCTAAATGGGGAGACTTAAACCTAGGTGATTCGACTGATGAAGTTTACACCATGATTCTGCAATAAATTCTGTAGAGGGTCTTGGTATTGCGAATATCTAATCTGGCGTGGCTGTTAATAATTTGCTGTTGCACTGTGTATAGTGACCTAAATTCCTTGCGGGTGTAAATCAGTGACCAATATTAAGGTCAGCCATTTGACTTGGCCGCAGTTTGAAAGGACTGTCATTCTTTGTGTTGGTTTTTGTTGGGTTTATTTTCCAGCAGATTTCTGAAGTGAAAGCTGATTTTAAGTGTCATCCAGATGTCACAGTTTGTGCAGAATAAAATACCACTTCTAGTGTCTCAAGTGGCAGGGAAGTATGTATTCCCCACCCCCCAAGATTTTTCTAAGGCTATATACTTTGTCTTTTGAAGATAAAATGTTTAAAAATAAAGGAAGTGCTTGTCTTCACCAGTTAAGAAAGATAGCAACCACCTACAATCTGTGAGAACACTTACATAAGATTCATACACTGTACAGGAGTTCTCTCTGGCCAGTACTGGAACTCCTGTTTCTATGTTGTTGTCAGATAAATGTGAACCAAAGCCTCCTTTGGAGTGCTGGTGCATATTCTGTTTTGATAACCTATTCTGAAGGTTAAGTAGGAAAACAGTTTGGGTCTAATTTTCACCTTACTACTCTTAAAAATGTTGCTGAATTCTGTATATGCATTAAAAAAGCAAACCCCAAACCTGAAATCATTTGGTACTACTGGAAGAATGGAGTAGTTTTTTTTAAGTTGCTACAAATAAGATGGTATTATACTTTACAACACTTTAAGTAGAAATGGTTTTCATACCAAACGGAGCAATGGTTCTTACAACTTAATAAACCTTTAGATGTCTTAGTTTCAAGGATGGGAGTGGAAACCCTTGAAGTGACAATAGATTTCTGTCTGTCAGATTAGCCTTCAATAAAATGGTGCTTTCTTGAATTATGCAGAGTAGACTATTGAGAGTTTAATATTTTGGATTATTTTAAATTGTATTTTTCCTGTATTTGGTCTTACTGTTGAGTTTCTGTTATGTTATTAATACACTTTTCTGTATAGGTCTGCTTAAAGTCAGGGGTAACATGGATAATGGCTGCCATCTGTAAAGGCAGATGGCAAGTACAAAATAATTCTTCAAGGTTGAGGCTACAAATAAATGAGAAAGAGGAGGCAAATGTGTTATCTTTCATATAAAATGTGGTAGTATTGTGGTACATTGAATTGTAAAAATAAGGTAAAGTTCTGACTTTTGCACTTGATGGCTGGATAAAGTATTCTGTTTGGTTTTAATCAAGGTGAACTAATGTTTTCTTCTACTGGTTGTTTGGGGTTTTTTTGCTTGCATTGCTGATGTCCAAATAATCATTTATATTAGAAATGTCAGAATGAAATACGACTGTTGAAAACTGAAGATAGGTGGGAGATGTTCTGCATATGTGAAGTAAATGCTGCTGGTTGTAACTTCCTGCTGTTAGAGCAATTGTATGCATCTTCTCTGGCAGGTAAAATGAGCGTGATAAAAAACAGTAGCGTTTTATTATCTCCTACATGCAGCAGTGGGAAAAGATGTTTACATAGAGATGTCTGGGTTTCTTCTTGTCTTTTTATCGTTTGTTTGGAAAGGTATTTATCAAAAAGACTTTTAAGTTTCAGAATTACTTTGTCAATTAATAAGGAAAAGGTATTTATCAAAAAGACTTTTAAGTTTCAGAATTACTTTGTCAATTACTAAGGCAAACCTCATGCCTAAACCAAACTAGTAAATTCACTTGGGTTTAGAAGTTCTCTCCATGACTTGGCTGTGAATTTTTATCTTTCAAATTAGGGTTAGAGTTCTGCATTGGAGAACCTTGGTTTTAGAAGCTTCCTAATGATCATGTACTGTATGAAACCGTAGTAAAAACTGGGATCTGAGAGTCACAATCAGCGCTATCATCTGTTAGAGCAAACCAGCAAGAGGCAACAGTCACAGATTGCAGCAGAAGGAAGTGTTTGAAGGGGCTAGGCATATGGGCAAGGCATTAACGACGAGTTAACTAGAGATGGTAGAATTGCCAGCTTCACAGATTTGCAGAACCTGACAAGACAAATTCTGAGCAGCTAGTAGCCCTGCTCAGGGTTAGGAGATGGACTAGAAGACCTGCAGAAGGTCCCTTCTAACCTGACTTAGTCAAGTTCAAACCGCAGATCAAGCACATTCTGTACGAGAATCAGTTTATGTTGCGCTGCAATGCTGCAATCAGGATCATTTAATACGTTGCATGTAATTCTCGCATGCCTTGTTCTTAGTTCAATCTGGACAATAAAACCACGTTTGTGTACGTTTCTGAAATGAAAATTGGACGTGTAAATGATTTAGCAGTGTCTCACAGGCGTGGAAACGGTGGGAGATTTGAGTGCGGTGAAGCCGAAAGCGCTGCTCAGACCGCGGGCAGCGGGAAAGCTGCATTCCCGCTTCTTGGTGCGCAAAGGGGCACCAGAGGCAAGAAGCTGGGAGGATTTGCTCCTGTATGGTCCCCGTCAAAATGGTCTCCACTCAGCAGAAGAAGGCCACGCTCCTGTCACCATTCAGAATGGATGTGGGAACTCGGACAGAGCTCCCACAGAAGAATGCGGGAGAGCAGATGACAGGTTGCAGAGAATGCCACAGCCCGCTCCTGATCTCAGAGGGCAGCCCTCACTATGGCTGCATGCGGTGTGAGCAGGTAGATATCCGCTCAGCCATGTGGCCCTGGTGGAAGAAGATGAGGTTGTGAGACCTAAAGCTGAAGTAGAAAGGCTCAGAAGCATTAGGGAATCTGAAATTGAGATAGACTGCTGGAGCCAAGCTCTGTGCTCCATTCAGGAGACAGATAACACCCAAGATCAAGGGGTCATTCTATACTGCCACTCTGAGATAGAAGATGGAAACCTAAGTAAAGGGGGTGAGTGGAGGCAAGTTCATGGATGTGGCAGAAGGCGAGCACCCCCCTTGCCTGCTTCGCCTCCTCCGCTGCCTCTGAGAACTGGATATGAGGCCCTCCTGGAAGACAGTCAGTCATCTTCTTGTAACCAGATGGAAGGTAGGGGCATGGGAGAGGGGGAGGCTTGGAGGCAGGGCCCACCTCGTAGAGGCAGGTGAGTCCTTCCCCACCTCCCCCACTGCCCTCACTTAAGGGGTATGGACCTCTCGAATTTGACGCTCCTTCTGAAGAGGATCCAACTTCACCCACAGCTTGTCCCTCAGCCTCACGACTTAGGACTTCCTCAATGAGGAAGAAAAGGAGGGTTATTATAGTAGGTGACTCTCTTCTGAGGGAAACAGAGGGGCCTGTCTGTAGACCAGACCCATCCCACAAGGAAGTCTGCTGCCTCCCTGGGGCTCGGGTTAAAGATGTTGAAAGGAGGCTGCCTGATCTGTTGCCCCCCTCTGATTATTATCCTTTGATAGTTTTCCAGGTTGGTAATGATGAGGTTTCTGAGAGAAGTCCAAAGGCAATCAGGAAGGACTTCAAGGCGCTGGGGCAACTGGTTGAAGGTTTGGGTGCACAGGTGATATTCTCCTCAGTCCCTCAAGTAGCAGGGAGGAATACAGAAAGAGGGTGGAAAACACATAGAATTAACACATGGCTGAGAGACTGGTGCCGCCGTTGGAATTTTGGGGTTTTTGATCACGGAGAAGTTTGTATGGCACCTGGTCTGCTGGCAGCAGGCAGAGTACAGCTGTCCCTAAGGGGAGAAAGAATCCTCGCACTGGAGTTGGCAGGCCTCGTTGAAAGGGCTTTAAACTAGGCTCAAAGGGGGAAGGGGATAAAACCAGGCTCACTAGAGATGAGCCTATGGACAACCTCCAGTCTATTGTCCTACTTAAGGCAAATAATTGTGATACAGGGGACACATAAACATGGAGCTCACTAATGGATTAGTAACTGCAGAAATGATTGGGAAACTAGAATTGAAGAGGAAAGGGAATAAAACCTGGTCCACCAGTAATGAGCCTAGGGGTAAAGGACAAAGGATGGGGGTGAAATCGGTTGCTCAGATCAAGTGCATCTACACTGATGCACATAGCATGGGCAACAAGCAAGATGAGTTGGAGACCATAGTGCAGCAGGACAGCTATGATGTGGTTGCCATCACTGAAACGTGGTGGGATGACTGTCATGACTGGAACGCTGTGATGAATGGATATAAGCCCTTCAGAAGGGTAGACAAGGAAGGAGAGGTGGGGGGGTGGCCCTGTATGTTAGGGAGTGTTTCGAGTGTATAGGAATTGATTACAATGGTGCTAAAAGTTGAGTGTTTATGGATTAGGATGAAAAGGAAAGCAAATAAGGGTGATGTTGTGCTGGGAGTCTGCTATAGACTGCCCAATCAAGATAAGCAGGCATTTGAAATTTTTTATAAACAGCTTGCTGACATCTCACAATTGACAGCCCTTGTTCTAGTAGGTGACTTCAACCTTCCAAACATCTGCTGGAAATACAACACAGCAAAGAGTAGACAAGCTAGGAGGTTTCTTGAATGTATGGAAGATAACTTCCTAACTCAAATGGTAGATGAGCCTTCCAGGGAGGGAGCCTCCCTTGACCTCCTGCTCGCTAATAGAGAAGGACTAGTGGGAGATGTGGTGGTCAGAGGCTGTCTTGGGCTTTGTGATCATGAGTTAGTTCAGTTTTCAGTCCTTAGTGATACGAAGAGGGTGGTTAGCAGAACCTCCACCTTGGATTTCCAGAAGGCAAACTTTAGACTATTCAGAACACTAGTTGAGAAAGTCCAGTGGGAGACAGTCCTGAAAGGCAAAGGAGTCCAGGAAGGCTGGGCAGTCTTTAAGAAGGAAATCTTACAGGCCCAGGAGAAGGCTATCCCCATGTGTCGTAAGATTAAAAGGCGGGGAAAATGTCCAGCCTGGTTGAACAGGGAGCTTTTGCTGGGACTTGGGAAGAAAAGAAGGGTTTGCCATCTTTGGAAGAAGGGCCAGGCAACTCAGGAGAAGTACAAAGACCTTGTCAGATTATACGGAGAGGAAATTAGGAAGGCAAAAGCCCAGCTGGAACTAAACTTGGCCACTGATATAAAGGACAAGAAAAAAAGCTTCTACAAGGACATTAACAATAAAAGAGTACGAGGGAGAATCTCCATCCTTTACTGGATGCGAGGGGAAACATTGCAACCAATGATGAGGAAAAGGCTGAGATGCTTAATGTTGTCTTTGCCTCTGTCTATAGTGGACAGACCAACTGTTCCCATGGTGTTCAGCCTCCTGAGCTTGAAGATAAGGATGGTGAACAGTGCAACCCCC
>WTSP01020717.1:0-19417 GCA_025331215.1 Actenoides lindsayi | reverse complement strand
GTCTCCAGAGAAGGAGACTCCACAACCTCTCTGGGCAGCCTGTTCCAGGCTCTGTCACACTCACAGGAAAGAAGTTCCTTCTCATGTTGAGGTGGAACCTTCTATGCTCAGGTTTATACCCATTGTTCCTTGTCCTGTTGCTGGGCACTACAGAAAAGAGACTGGCCCCTTCCATTTGACACCCACCCCTCAGATATTCATAGACATTAATAAGGTCCCCTCTCGGTCTTCTCAAGACTAAACTGCCCCTGTTCCCTCAGTTTTTCTTCATAGAAGAGATGCTCAAGTCCCTTAATCATCCTTGTAGCCTCCGCTGGACTCTTTCCAGTAGATTCCTGTCTCTCTTAAATTGGGGAGCCCAAAAGTGAACACAGTATTCCAGGTGTGGTCTCATGAGGGTAGAGTAGAGGGCAAAGAGAACCTCTCTACACCTGCTGGACACAGTCTTCCTAATGCACTCCAGGAGCCCATTGGCCTTTCTGGACACAAGGGCCCATTGTTGTCCCATGGAGAACTTGCTATCCACTGGGACTCCAAGGTCTTTCTCCATGGTGCTGCTTTCCAGCAGAGCAACCCCTAAGCCGTACCGGTGCCTGGTGGTATTCCTCCACAGATGCAGGACTCCACACTTGTCCTTACTGAGTTCTTTCACATTTATTAGCTCCTTTAAGATGGACTGTTTTGGTACTGGTCCTTTTCATAGTGAAACTGGATGAGTCAAACAGATACATATTTGGTTTTAATTTAAGAATAAGCAGTCGTCAACAACAAAAGAATGCATTTGTGAGCAAAAGCTCTTAGCATTTTGATTTCCACGACAAGAATTTCCTCAGTACTGATCCAACAGAACACCATTCCTCAACGATGCATCGAGGAACTTTTCTGAACTAGGACTGCATCCCTCAGAGATTCAAGCAAAATTTTACATCCTTGATTGATTTATTTATTTATTTATTTTCCTCTGTGCTTATTTTGCTGAATGCTCCAATATTTGAACACTGACACACAAGAATACTCTTGAGATTAACCAAACTGGGCAAGAATTAATTTCACAAGATTACTTAAGACAGTTGTCCTGAAGATTCATTTCTGTCTTTGCATCTCTCACATAATGCACTGAGGCTTTGGTCTGTATACTCTTGGTTTCTAGCTCTTGGTTTTCTATCCAGGACATGGATAAAATCCTGGAAAATACCCAGCTGGATATTCTCATATCCAGTTCATATCACACACTATGAGGCAGGGGAAAGATGAGGAGGCATAGGAAAAGGAAGAGGGAATTTTAAGACAACTGGTCAGAGTAAGAACCGAGGCTTCTCCACATCTGCCTTAGAGTCCTGACACAGCTGAGATTCCCTCTTCGAGCAAACTGAATTGCTCATCCAATACACACAACAACAGAGAAAACCCCTCTCTGTTTTGATGGACATACCACTGTGAGACAATAGAAATGACCAGCACAAAATCAGTCTGTTCTGCTTTGTCAGCACTTAAAGATGGCAGAAAAAGTAATGTGAAACCTGAACAGTCTCCTCACCTTTTCCTATCTCCCTTCTTCCCCGGGGGGGTGACCAGGTGACAGAGCCAGCCTTAGAGCTAAATGTAGACAATTCACTAAGAAATTGCTTTATCCTGACCGTGTTATTTGTGACTATGTGTTTTTTGTTGGATTGGGCACATGAGGCAGATAAGAGGAAGAAAGAATTAAACCTGTGTATCTAAAACACTGGGGAAAAGGCAAAACACTGTGATTTCTCCTCTTTTGATTTTGAAATCAAAATTTAATTTCAAAATTAAGAAAAAAAAACCACTATAGAGAATGGTAAAAATTAAGTAGTCTGAAGATAAAGTATTTTGTATTGAGTTGATGTAACTTTAAAAAATTTTATTTCAACTTTCAGCATTTATCAAGTTAAATTCATTTCAAAATCCCCCCCAAACCAAGGCATTACTCATATCCCAAGAGCGTCCTTTGATCCCAGAACTTCCCTAGGAAAACTGTGCAAGTCTTGCATTCAGTTCTACAATTCCCTTTGCCCTAAGATAGGAGGAGGAGGAGGAAATACATCTCTGGATAATGCACACACCCCTACCAATGCATCCTTCGTACCCACAGCTGCATTCCCTTTTTTGCACCCCTCATAGCATCTTGCTCTGTATTTTGGATCATAATATTCTGGGGACCAAGCTCAAGATTTTGTTCCACGGTTCCAATGCACCTAACACATTAGTTAAGGTCCCTGAACACAGTTCCCAGACACCGTAACGATACAAACAGTAAGCAAAATATTTCTTTTCAGCTAATTGGCAGAGGCACCTAAAAGCACTTGTGCCTACGGTAGCGATGCCAGCGGGGCAGAGAAACACTGGGGGTGAAAATTATACACCTGCACTTAATTTCAGTTATACGTGGCATAAAAATGGGGTTTGGAGGGAGGGAAAAACCCAACCTGTTTGTTGCTTGCTGAAAAGAGTCCCTTTCATTTATGCCAGGGCTGCAAGCAGCACGCATGCACAAATAGAAAGGACATGACATCATCGAGTGATGACTACAGCACAGGAAAGACTGCTCTTGGGGTAGGTTTGTCTCCGTACAGTGATACGGGCTCGTGAATGCAGCCACATTCTCACACTGCAGACTTACATAATCGAAGTATGCAAGGCAAGAAAACGATCCGATCTTATTTTCGTTTGCATCTTACCATTTAAGAGCAAGTCACCACGTTTAAATATTGCACCGTTCATTCTCTACGGTATTCAGAGATTTATGAAGTACAATTAATTGCCTCTACCTATAATCAGAACACACTAACCTTAACACACAGCAACATAAGCACCTTCCCTCTCCAGTCCCCTCATTTCCCCCTCCCATATTAACACACACAGAAGTACAAGAGGTAAAAAAATCATTTCTATCACACAGCTGCCTACAGAAAGTAATGGGAACGAAAGAGCTAAAACTATAAAAATTACATTAAAATTCTGGTTTACACCACAGTCGACCCCCAGTTTAAATCGGGCACAGAAACAAACACTTGCTGGGGAGCACATTTCCATTTATCAAGATTTTTTTTCTTCCATTTACAAGGGTCAAGTGCAAGCACTGCAGGGAGGTTCCTACGTGAACTTCACCTGCAATCCGATCCTCGCACGGCACGCTGTCTGAGCCTCGCACTCTGCTATGATTTAATACTGGACACCCACTTCAGCAGTTCCAAACGATGGACTATTTAAAGGCATGTGCCTGTGACCCGCCAGAGGTACAGAAACATTCAAAACAGCATTTCATTTTGGTCTGGGGAAGGGCGAGGTTGGAGTTAGGGTAGGGTCTGTGAAAAAACATCATTTGAAAAAGAGGATTAAAAAAAATGACATAATAAATTGTATACATTCAATAAGCCAGCATGCCATTTTGAGCTTGAAACGATGAAAGTCTACAGGTACCCCTCTATTTTTTCCCCCCCTAGGTTTTCACAGCACCAGAGGAAAACAAAACAAGCCCAACCTTCACATTTCGTTATCACCTGCCAACCTTCCAAAGCTTGCTATTCAACGATACCAGTTGAGAAAACAGTGTGAAGGCTCAGTAAAAGCAATTTACGGGGTCTCATATCATGCGTTTCATTTCAGGCTGGGGGTTGGGTTTGCCCCTCCTTTCATTTTCTTTTCCAATAAGCATAAGCAGTTACACAACTCTGTAAAATTGGAGAGACTTCCCCCCCCCCCAAACCTGCTCCCGTTGACTCTACAAACCCTGAACAGGGAAATTTAGGGTCAGGAGCATCCCCTGATTCCAAAGCTGTCGATGTTCACCACAAACGTGTGCTCAGCACCGTGTAGCACACGCACCCAGCTTCCCCGGGGAAGAATTCCACCCGGGGCACAACAGCTTTTACCCACGACTGAAGCAACCCTTGCAACCCCTGCTGACTTGGGCTTGGGGGGGGCAGAATGTGTGTTGTGGGTTTGTTTTCAAACCAGCTAGCCGGAGTCACTGATTAATTCACAGGATTTTGCCACCTCCTGGTTCTTTACCCTACTCTGTACTCAGCTTGCAGGTGATGCGCTGCGGTCCGAAACAGCCTCCCGCAGCTGATGCTGGATTTGATGGAGGACGCTGCATGGGAGGGCAACAAAACCCCTTCAGGGAACGCTTGGGCATTTAAAAAAAAACCGGGGGGGGATGGAGGGAGGGAAGGCAAATCGTCTTTACCCCATCAACCTCCATAAAATGGGATCGCTCGCCCCGCACAGAACACGCAGCAGCGGCTACAGCGCCCGAGGCTTTGCTGCCCGTCCCCCGAGGAACGCTGCCGATGAGCGCAAGGTGCCTCTCCCCGCAGCTCCTCGGCGGCCGCCCCCGGCATTCGCCCGCATCGCCCATCCCCGCCCAGCCGGTCCCCTGGCCCCGCACAGGTTGCGGCCCCGCAGCCCCTGGCCGAGGCCGGCGGGAGGCGCAGCTCTGGGGGGGGCAGCTCCGCACCGAGCCCCTCTCCCCGCAGCAGGACGGCGGAGACAGCGAGGGGTTAATCCTGCGGAGGAAGGCGGCGGCCGCTGCCGTTGCCGCTGCCGCTGCCTCGCCCGCAGCCCCCCGCGGCCGTTACATAACGCGCAGGCAGCGCCGGGCGCCGCGCGCCCCTCCGCCGGGGTCGGGCCGCCGCTGGCACCGCGGGCCGCCAGCACAGGGCGGCTCTGACAACGCGCCCGCTCCCTCCCCTCGCCTCGCGTCTTCGCTATCCCCACATAAACCGCCTCGCCACCGCGCTGAAACGGCGACGGAGCGCGAGAAACGCGTCCCCCCTCACACTCCACAAAAAAAAAAAGAGAGGGTCTTGCCTCGCCTCGCCTTGCCTCGCCTCGCCTCGCGCGCTCGGCAGCAGGGCCCCCCTCACCGCAGGCTCTCGAGGGGCGGCGGGTCCCGCCGGCCCAACCTGACGCTCGCCCGCGGTCCGCCGCTCTCGGCAGCCCGTGTCAAGGCGGCGCGGCGGCTTCGCCGGGCACCGCCCTCGCTGCCCGGGCATTGGCGAGCGCCCGGCACCTCCCGCTCGCCCCTCCGCCCCTCGCCCCCATAGGCCGGGCGGGCTGTCCTGTGGGCGGGCGCGACCGCCCCCCGCGGAGCCCGAATAATGAATTAATGAATTAGCGCAGGGGCAGCCGCTGCCTTAAATGGCTGGTTGCGGCCGGCGGCCCCTCTGGCTGCTCCTCCGCGCTCGCTGCCCGGTGCCGGCAGCAGGTGGAAGGGGGGACGCGGCCGGGAGACGGTGGCTCCCTGAGCGCTCCCCTCGCCAGGAGCGGGGGGCGATGCGATGCGGGGCGGGACGGTGACACCCCCCCAGCCCTGGCTGCTGCGGGAGCCGAGGGCAGGTCCACCGGCTTCCGCCATCTCGAGCGTTCCGCTCCCATTTCCCGAGGGAAGGCCAAGGGGTGCCGCAGCCCTCTGCGTCGTGTGGGGATCCGGCGGGTCTCGGCTGGGAATGCCGATCGCCTGCGCTTTACGCTGTGGTTGGTGACGAAGTAAAACGAGCAGGGAAAAGGCGGGGCCGTGCGGTGCAGCGGGCCTTCCACAACACCGCAGCTTGGCCCTTGCCTGGGAGGCCGCCTGAGATGGGCACAGGGAAGAGATGCAGCCAACTCAGCCTCGTCTGGGGCAGCCCCGTGCGAAATCTTAAGAGCACAGAGAGAGCAGAAATCTCGTGAACTGTTGTGCATCCTCATTCGTGAATTTATGACTAGACTCCGATGACCCGGCGAGGCTTTGACGCGGTGAAAAACCCGACAGCCGAAGTTATTCAGCAGGCATTCTTTATTTTGTGGTGCCGGATGTTTGCCTCCTTGCCGTTTTTGTTCTGTGCTCCCTTTAGTGTGCGGAGATGGGGTCTTTATCAAAGAACCTCACAACACTTAATTTCTGGTTGCACTTTGGAGACCCCCCCCCGTCCTCAGATAGAGAGAAACATCAAGGTTTAATTTAACGATTCAATTGAATGGAATTTATTCATTTAGTTTTCAGTCCTGAATGCATACTCTTGAAAATGTGCCACCATCCCGCTTTAGGAAAGACAAATGAGTCACGAAAAGAAACCAAGGATACCTCAGGGCAAGCATGTTCTGCCAACCTGGTCCTCGCTGGCCTCCCTTCCATCCTTCAGTTCACAGCCTGCCAGGCAGCTCACCCTCCAGGGCCCAGGGTGGGGATGAGGAAAAAAAAGGCTGTTTATTTCATTCTTCCACTGGTGGTTTTTGTTCAAGACTCTCGTCCTTTACACCTCCCAAACTCATTTTTATAGAAGTTTAGTATCCAATCACAAAAGCCCATTGTAGGGTTATTTGTACAGGGTTTGGTAGGAGGGGGACTACAGGAGTGGCTTCTGCGAGAAGGCCAGAAGCAGCCCCCTGTCAGGCAGGGGCAGTTCCAGCTGGCTCCAAGATGGACCTGCTGCTGCCCAGCAATGAGCTCAGTGGTAGCGTGCTGCCATGGCAGATTTAAGAAGATTTAAGAAAATGCTGCACAACAGCAGCAGCCAGGAGAAAGGAGCGAGGGTATGTGAGATGTAAGGCCCATGAATAAGGAGGGGGAGGAGGTGTTGCAGGCATTGAAGCAGCGAGTCCCCTCCAGCCTCTGGTGAGGACCATGGTGACACGGGTTGTCTCCCTGCAGCCCACGCAGGTCCATGGTGGAGCAGATGCCCACACTGCAGCCCATGGCAGACTCCACACTGGAGCAGGAGGATGCTCCCTGAAGGAGCCTGTGACTCTCTGAAGAGCCTCTGCTGAAGCAGGTTTGCTGGCAGGACCTGTGACCCTACTGTGGGACCCACGCTGGAGCAGTCTGTTCCTGAAGGACTGTGCCCTGGGGAGGGGACCCATGCTGCTGCAGTTTGTGAACTGCAGCCCGTGGGAAGGATCCTTATTAGAGGAGTTTGGGAAGGACTGTGTGCCATGGGAGAGACCCCACACTGGAGCAGGGGAAGAGTGTGAGGAGGAAGGAGCGACGGAGGCAAAGCGTCATGAACTGGCAGCATTCCCCATTCCCTGTCCCCCTGCACCACTCAGAGGAAGGAGGTAGAGAAGTCAGGAGTGAAGCTGAACCTGGGAAGAAGGGAGAGGTGGAGGGAAGGTTTTTAGATCTGTTCTTATTTCTCACTATGCTACTTCTTAAAACTGGTAATAAATATAATTAATTTCCCCAAGCTGAGTCCATTTTGCCTGGGACTACTTGCTGAGTATTCTCCCTGTCCTTATCTTGACCCGTGAGCCTTTTGTCATTTCTCCTGTTGAGAGAGGGCTTGGTGGGCACCTGGCAGCTAGCCAAGGTCATAGAATCATAGAATGGTTAGGATTGGAATGGACCTTAGAGATCATCAAGTTCCAACCCTCCTGCCTTGGTAGGGACTCCTCCCACTTGAGGTTGCTCTAGTCCCCTTCTAACCTGGGTTTGTCAACCCACCATATGGTGACACTACCTTAACAAAGTAACTTTGGATTCATTTGAATCATGTGTGCGAATTAACTCCTTCGTATTTCCAAGCGGGAGATGGGTCAGTTCTTACTTGTCTGCATTTAACTTTTGTCTCATGAATGCTTTCATCAAGTGCTATGTGTGCCTTCAACATTCATTCAAAAAAATAACGGGAATGCCACCATGCAGCTATGCTGTGGATTTCCACAACACTCAGCACACTTACTTTACACGGTACAAGTACGCTGTTACAAGGAATTCCCTAGAGCTCCCAGAAGCCTTCTCATCCCAGAAGCCTTCTCATCCCTGCACAAAGAATGATTTTTCTCAGTAGAGAAAATAACCAATTCAGTTTTACAGAAAACTGTTCTCTGCCACATGACAGGGCAAATCCTGAGACTAATCCAACTCTTAATTTGCTTGAAGTCTGCTCCCTCACAAGAAATAAAAGACCCTTGACCGTGACCTTGAGATCTCACTGTCTTATCCTAAGATTAGATGCGTTTCCCCAAGCGGCCAGCGCGGCTGTGTCTGTAGGCTGTAGCTGTGGCTGAAGGATACCATCTTTTCTAACTAACTCTGTTAGTTCGCATCGTCCTGACCTGATGATTATTTTAAATTCTCTTTTCCTCTTCAAATGCCGTTTTCTCTGGCACACACTTGTTAGATGCTCCCAAGCCACTGCAGCAGAAGCGTGTTTCCGTAGACTCCAGGAATGCAGCTGAGTGCAGGCACTGGCCGTACCCCGGGTCCTCCAGGGAATTTCAGAGTGCAAAATTCTTACAAGCCGGAGTTGGAGGAGGAACTTTCTTGCCTCTGGGCTGATGGCAACAGAGAGTAGAAAAACTAGGCTACAATTTCCCTTTCAGAGCTTCACGGTAAGAAAATCGCAAGCAGATTTCATGCTGAATTCCAGAATATTACGGATTTTAATTAACACTGGTGAGAATTACACAGATCTATTCAAAATAAAACGGTACGTATTTCCCTGCTTCATTCTCTCCATCAGCTAACATGACAGTTCTTCTTTCATTTCAAGACAAAGTCCTCTGTGAAAGATGTAGATCTGGTTCCTGCATTTATAGATTCTTGGAATTGTTAAGGTTGGAAAAAACCTCCATGATCATCAAGTCCATCCTTCTACCCAGCACCTCCATGACCACTAGACCTTGTCCTGAAGCATCACATCCACCCATTTTTTGAACACCTCCCGGGATGGTGACTCCACCACTTCCCTGGGCAGCCTGTTCCAATGCTTGACTTCTCTTTCAGTAATAAGCTCTCCTCTCAGCCTCCTCTTCTCCAAACTAAACAACCCCAGCTTCCTCAGCCTCTCCTCAGAAGACTTGTTCTCTAGTCCCCTCACGAGCTTCACTGCCCTCCTCTGAACCCTCTCCAGCATCTTGATGTCTTTCTTGTACTGTGCTGCTCAAAACTGAACCCAGTGCTCAAGGTGCAGCCTCCCCTGTGCTGTGAGTACAGAGGGACAATCCCCTCCCTGCTCCTGCTGGACACGCTATTCCTGATCCAGGCCAGGATGCTGTTGGCCATCTTGGCAACCTTGGCACACCGCTGGCTCACGTTCAGTCAGCTGTCAACCAACATCTACAGGTCCTTTTATGCTGGGCTGCTTTCCAGCCACTCCTCCCCAGGCCTGGAGCATTGCCTGGGGTTGTTGTGACCCAAGTGCGGGACCCAGAAGTTGATCTTGTTGACCCTCATACAATTGACCTCTGACCACTGATCCAACCTGTCCAGATCTCTGTAGAGCCTCGCTACCCTCAAGCAGATCAACACTCACGCTTAGTTTTGTGTTGTCTGCAAATTTCCTGAGGGTGCCTTGATCCCCTCATCCAAATCACTAATAAAGATGTTAAACAGGACTGGTCTCAGCACTGAGCCCTGGGGAACACCACTGGTGACTGGTCACCAACTGGATTTAACTCTGTTTATCACAACTCTCTGGGCTTGGCCATCCAACCAGTTTTTATCCCAGCAAAGGGTACATTTTTGTAAGCCATGAACCATCAGCTTCTCTAGAGGAATGTACTGGGAGATGGTGTAAAATGCTTTACTAAAGTCCAGGCAGACAATATCTACAGCTTTTCTCCCATCCCCTCTGTGGGTCACTTAGTTTGACAGCTTCCTTGCAAGTTGCTATCCTGACTGCATGACCCTGTTATTTCTATGATGTTTGTCATCATAGGAATTCTGTTCAAAGGTTTTGCTATTTTATATCTGGTGTTTACTTTTTTCCTTTTTCCTCCTTCCTTCCCTAGTTCTTTACTAGACAGAGAAATATTTTTTCCTGCTTAGGCCTTTGCTAATTAAGCTATTTCCACCAGAGTTGGTAAACTTTCTGGTCAGCATTAGTTCCCAGGCTGAGAGGGATGAGATGCAACACTGACAAAATGATAAATTAAATAAACACTGGGTGTTAGGGAATCATCAGTTCCATCGTATCTTGAGCCAGAACTATTAAACTGTAAACAAAAACATTTTTCACGTCATCAGGCCTGGATAGAAAAATGTATCACCAAGCTCACATTATTATTATAAAAGGTCGCTTCAGTTCACTTGTAATTTTCAAATATGTGAAGTTTTCATCAGAATATTTGTGTGAATGGAAAAGTATTAATTTAGTTGAAACTTCCATCAAAATGATGGAATTATTTTTAAATGCCAGGTAGTCACTTAATGTAGAAAAACAGGGGGGTTTCTGTTGCTGCTTTTGTTTTAACCACTTCTTGAAATAGTGACAGAAACTAAAAATCAGTCAAGTCTACTTCAGCCTTTCATCTGGTGAAAATCAAATACAATTTTCCATGTTATACAAATAGTCATAAATATACTGTATACATACATATACATTGCACATATATGTCCAACATACATACATTGGTCAATATGTCATGCTTCATTACACATCATCAATTTGTGCACAGCTCTGTGTATAGCCTCGGTTGTTTACAGGAGGGCAAAACTGCCAGACCCCTGCTAGCAGTACAAATACATTTTTTAGATATAAATTTGCAAGGAATATTTCATTGTCTAAACGACGTGGCAGAATTTCAAGTAGGTACACAAGCATACAGGACCATTCTCAAGTTTGACTTGGAACATTGGGTATTTTGCAATGTTCTGTGCTGTACCTTTGTGTAGAAACTGATCCAATGATGTTTATGGAATCAGTGCTGCTCATCAGTTTTACTGAAATACAAATTAATGACAAAATCGTGCCAATATAGATGCCAGAGTTCAGGAGATGTGCGTATGTATTGATGAAATAACATGACTGCCCTGACAGTACAGAGCACAGTCCTGCAAGTGCCTGACCATTATAGATTTCCTTCACAGAATCACAGAATCATTTAGGTTGGAAAAGACTCTTGGGATCATTGTGTCCAACGATTAGCCCTACTCTACTGGTTATTTATATATCCTTATTTATACTTGCACAACAACATCAACACAACAATCAACGAACAACATTAATGAGAAGCTGAGCTTGAATCAGAGCATATAGATCTTCAGAAGCTGTAAAGTTAAAAGCAGACTATCTCGCTCACTCTTCTCTGTGGCACACCACACTTTTGGGGAGGACTTTATTACACGCTCCTTCTTTCGAACGGAATACTCTTCTAACCCATATCACATTCTCTTCCCCAACTCCCTACCAGAAAGTGAAAAGGAATGAGATGAGACAATGCAGAACAGCTCTAGAAAAGGATAAACTTCTGGAGTTCTTGCTTTTTAATAAATAAAAATAAATAAAATTCCTAGACATCAAAACACAATAGAAGAAGGGGGTGGGTCTTATGTTAAAGATACAGAATAAAGAGAGAATGAAAAAAAAAATTCTTTGAGGTCAAACAACAAAGCAAAATATTAAATTTCCTGCTCCATGCCATAATTGGAGGGATCTTAAAGGCTGTGTTCCTTAAAGGGCCTGGGAATTTGATTTAACATCTGAACCTCTGGCTTAAGATGTTCCTCAACTGAGGACCAAGAAATGGGAACGTCCATATGAAGCAACACAGCTGGGAAACACAGTCACTTTGAAGGAGGAAGATATCAAATAATAGGATCACATAACTGAGAACTGTAGCAACACCTTACAAGTATAAAATCTGAAAACTTGGCCACTAACCAAAGAAAAATGAAAATTAATTGGAAAGTCAACATGAAGACGTGTATTAGCTATCAGTGAACCAAAACCACAGTGAGATTATTGAAATTCGAAAATGCTGCGATACACTTGAAAGGGTTTTTTTACAGAAGAATAGGCAAAATCCAAAGCACCACCCAGGCACTTCCCATAGAAGCTTAATTTCTACAACTGTTTCTTTTTTTTTTTTTTTAAAGTCACAAGGAATCCATTTCCAGATATTATTTTAAAAGTTTCTGCATTATTTGCAGAGGAATTAAATATTCTCTAGCACAGCTTCTCCATTGCTCACCCACACTAAAATTATTCACAAGACTAAGCTTATAAATAAAGTTCTAGGTGAGGACAGGGTTACCAGGCCTGTCCTAGAACCAGTGCCAAAGTGCACTGCAGATTTGAAGGTGAATCCCCTCTGTAAATGTTTTTATGCTAACTGGAAAGAAGAAGACGTGGTGCCACTCCTCCTGGGTGTACAGACCAGAACCCTTCAGCAGCCCAACAGGCAGATGAGTCTCCATTCTCTCAAAGGAATGCTGTGGTCAATCCTTCAGGCTTTTTTTTTTTTTCCTTTGACCCAACTCAGAAGTGATTCAAAAGCACATTATGTCATAACTGTAAAGCTGCTGTTCCACAAACTGTTTGGCTGCCAGTCTGTGACAGCCTGAGTCCTTCCCAAAGGCAACAAAGGAGAGAATATAATCTGCTTCATCGTGCCCTTAGTATACTAACGTTCAGTAATGAAATAAATACACAAATGCACTTTTATTACTTTGCCATAGTTTTAAGAAAAAGTATTGAGAAAGAAACAAAAAAAGCTAAACCCACAAAGACTGACTGTAAAAAGGCCACACTTTCTCCCGTATGATGATCTGGAGGAGGCTGATAGAGCTCAACAAAGGTTTTCTGTGAGCACAGATTTTGAGTAAAAAGAGGAGGCAAAGAGGGAAGAAGCATCTCACATGCAGGAAAAAAAAAATTTGAGTGTGCTTTTGCACAAAGATATTTCTTCAGTTAAGCCCACTTTAAGGCTTCAGAGTCTTGTACAGGATTCATACAGTCCTAGAAGGAGGACCATGGATATGTCTGGAAAATCCTTGAAAAAATGGTAGCAAGTGGAGGGTAGGAGAAAAGAAAATTAATTTTCCTTTTCAGAATCACTAGATTTTCACCTCAAAACAACAGCAAAATCAATACGACATGCTCACTTTTCAACCCAGCACAAATTCTCACCTTTTATTAGTTGTTTAGGTGTTGGTGTGAAATAAGTCCCACTTCTTCCTTTTTCAAATGCAGACTGGACATTAGCTGTAGAAAGATGTCTTGCTTTTCTACGTGCTATTTTAGACCTGGCAATGTGTTCCAAGTTGAAGTACACAGGCTCTGTTTTATCATTTTCTTGAAGTTAGGAAAGTAATCAGGACAAGCCCCCCTGGGAGGGGTTGTGTAGCCCCAGAACAGGTTGCCAGAGAGGTTCCCTGGAAGATTTCAAGCCTCAGCTAGGCAAAGCTGTACCTGACCAAGGTGGGCAGACCAGCTAACCTCCAAAGACCCAATATATCTATGAACCTTTGTAAACAGAAAAAATACTACATCAATGAAACAAGGAAGAAAATTACAGTACAGGCACAGGAAAATACAACTGGCAAAACAGGGAATTTTTTTACAGACCTTTCATGTTGACAACCACAAGCCCTCATGAACAGATACAGATTTTCTCACATCTAGGGTTTACTTAGGTTGACAAACAAATACCCAATAAGACTAAGAACAGAACTCCGAGCTCGGTAACTGGCCTTCTTGGCCACCTGGGCACACTGCTGGCTCATGGTCAGCCTGCTGTTGACCAACATCCCCAGATCCTCTTCTGCCAGGCATCTTTCCAGCCACTCTTCCCCAAGCCTGTGGCATTGCACGAGGTTGTTGTGACCCACGTTCAGGATGCAGCACTTGGCTGTCTTGAATCTCCCACATTTGACCTCAGCCCACTGATCCAACCTGTCCAGATTGCTCTGTAGAGCCTTTCTACCCTCAAACAGATCAACACTTGTGCCTAACTTGGTGCTGTCTGCAAACTTACTGAGGATGCCCTTGATACCCTCATCCAGATCATTGATAAAGATGTTAAACAGAACTGTCCCCAGTACTGAGCCCCAGGGAACACCACTTGTGAGCATCCATTACCTGGATTTAACTCCATTCATGACAACTCTTTTCTATCCAGACAGTTTTTGAATCCAGTGAAGAGTACACCCATTAGCACTGGTCATTTACATTTTAAATTTACCTTCACAATGCAATGTAGTTATTATTGGTACACAGCTAAGTGACTGTTTGAAGCTCTTTTACAGAAGCCTTTTATCTAAAACAGGAGACTGCTAAGTTACTGGTAACAGTAGAAGTTGGACACTGTAGTTGTCCATTAAACAGCTTTCCTTTCAAGTCCCTACTGAAATGGAGACAATGGTCATTCATATCTAGGTCACATTCTGACTCTAGCCTATAATTCTCATAATTCTTTTTTTTTTAAATAGTTTAGTTGCCTGAGCTAATGGAATAGTTAAAGGAATAAGGATCAATGGTGCCCTCCAACAGAAATGTGCTCAGTATGTCAGATTCACAACCAGAAACTTTATAAACAGTTTTGTACCAGCTGCCCTTTGTACCAACCATGCTGAGCAGCTTGGCTACCTCAGCTCAAGGGAAGAGAGTAATTTGCTGAAAGTAGAGCAGGTGACCTCTGGCATCTTAATTTTACATTCTTTGCCCTCATGCTTGGACATAAGCAGAAAACAGAAGGCACGGCTGAATAGGCACAACAACCAAATGATTCTTAACAGCCATTTCTGGCACACTTACAGCTCCTGTAAGGACAAGAATAACCCTGAGATTGCTTTATCACAAACCAGGAATGTGGGGCCATGCCAAGGTAACTGAAAGATGTTGGTCATAATCTCCTTTTTAGTATGGTAAATTTAAAAAGGAGGCAAATTTATTGATGAAAAATCTTTATATTGCCGATGCATTAATGCAATGAGAAATTGGGAAACACTCTAAAGCATTTTTCATCAAAATATCCTATCTAGCTTACTTTTAAGAGGCCAAGTACATGTATATATCTCAGCTTTACAAAATCCACAGTCTTGGTACTTCAAGTACTGTGCAGGGCACTGCACTGTTTATAACAAGCCCAGACTAACAGCAGTTGTCTTTGGGAGTTTAAAGCCCTGTGAGCTGTTCTGGTCCTGATTGCTGCTCAAAAAAAGAAAGAAGAGCATGTCAAATGCAACTAAGCAGACACATAGCTTAGAATATAGCCAAGTCTAGACTAGGGAGGTCACAAGAGGATTGATTCAGATCATGAACAAACAAGGTGTACCGTTGAAGACACGGCATCATAATTACAAAGTAGAGGAAAATAAAAGACCAAAAAGAGCATTTTGGTACCTTGTGAATACTAATAAACTATTGCCATCTCCTCCAATCTCAGCTTTCTTTTCCTCCAGCCACAGATGTTAATGTATCACCTTCTTCCTTTTTATGGTGTTGGTTTTTTTTTTTTAATGTTGTTTCAAGCACAGAGCATAGGGATTTTGCAAGAAGAAAACCTCTTGCTTCTTTGTGCAGCTCCTACAGCACATTTTGACTCTGGCTCATGAATACCAAAGAGATGTTTGAGTTAGCTGAGCAGGGGCAGTCTTCTACAGTCTACAAGCACAGATGCAGGCAGTGAGATGTACGATCAGTCTGTCCAGTGACTACGTGGTTAAATTATTTTAATGCAAGAAGCAAGAAGCCAGCCTGGGTCTAAAGAGTAAAAGCTTCCTTTTCCTCCAAAGCCATTGTGCCTACACCAGTAAGTTACCACACTGAAGGACTTGTTTCCCTTAATTAGAGTCAATAAAATGAATGCAAGCGAGGCAGATTTTCACATCCACCCCTCCAGTGAATCATTCACAGGTTTAACAGTTCATTAATGAAATCCAACACACCAATGGTTACATGGAGTTACAGAAGAGGTGTTTTTTTTTCTCTTAGCATTAATTTTCTGAGCCAGTTCTAATCAGGTGAGGGTATAGTCTTTAACCTTGTTGTCAAGAAAAGCAAAGATATGTAAACCGTAACCATGGGACGAGGTTCTGCTCCGTGATATCAAGCACCCTAGCAACTGGGATCTACAAACAGCAGCTGAAAAACACATTCTCATTATTTCACCGAATTCTGGTTTTTACACTGAGACTGCTGCATTCTTTTACAGGGATTTTCCCCCATCCATCCCCCATGTAAACAAGTCTCATTACAAAGCTCAAAAGACAAATATTTCAAATATAGATGAACCATTTGGACTTGGAGAGCTGCCCTGTAATGATGCAACAGAACACAAGGCCTTATCTCTCTTGGGTAACGGATGATGTCAACAGTAGCTATGTTAACAAAGAGGTCAATAATGACTAGTAAACATAAGCCAAACAATTGGGTAAGCCATCAGGGGTTGGTGCAGAAGAGAGGATAATGCTTTTTAAAAGGCCTTTAAAAATAATAAAAACTTGATTGTTTTGTATGGGCCACACACAAAGTAGGAACATACAGTAAGCTGGACTCTTTATTTTAATCATCGTAGAGAAATCATCTTTCTTTTTACGTACATTTCACAGCAATGCTTCCAGACACTGTTAACCCCAAACACTCAGCAGAAAAGGTGGTCAGTCTGGTATCTTGGTTGTACAAATTACCCCAGTGGCATTTTGTGCGAGACGGTGTGAGTGTATACAAGAGAAAATCAGCAGTTCTACCAAGTCAGCAAAGAAGGCCAGCTATGTAAAAACACACCTTGCTCTCGATAGGTCACGATACACTGCAGCAATAAACAGTCTCTTAAAAAAAAAAAAAAGCAATTCTCTGATCTCCCTTAGAAAATCCTTTGTTGGATTACTAATTTTACTTCATGATCTTGATAAGTAATTCTTCCTTCTAAGCATCTTGCCATATCTATGGTCCCCGAGACTCCTGGTCAAAGGCTACGTTTAAGATCAATGCTAAGAAAAATGTCAAGATAAATGCTTCTCATTAGTGTACTTCCTTGCAGATTCCATCTGAAGACTATGAGAACTATTCGTACCAAACAAACGGATCACATCTGATGAGTCTCTATTGAAACAAGTATCAATAAAAGTCACGACTGAAAATAACCCATCTTCATTTTCAGATTTAGCTTTGTCTTCTTAAAGGGCTTTGCCAGTCGTACTGTACAGTATTGCACCTGCAAGCTGCATTTCCCTACGAGCAAGAAATAAACTCTATCAGTTGCCACATGAAGATGTTATGACACTGGTGTCACAAACGGGTTCAAACTGCAGAACACACCTTAGCTCAGCTGCTCAATGAGGGGTTGTAGTTTAGACTTCTCCTCTAACTCCTTCTAGAATCATGAAAATGTCCATTTCAGTACCTCCACGTTGTTTGACAAGCTGTATTGTTTTATGTAGTTTGCTGGCAATATTTCTGAACTGTCAGTAAGTATGCCAAGAAAAGAATCCTGAGAATCAGCTAAACAAAAAAACCCAGCCATTAAAACCACTATCTACTCCATCTCAGTTTTACTCTACACTAGTGAGACCACATCTGGAGTACTGTGTCCAGTTCTGGGCTCCCCAGTTCAAGAAGGACAGGGAAATACTGGAGAGAGTCCAAGGGAGGCTACGAGGATAATGAAGGGACTGGAACATCTCTGGTATGAACAAAGGCTGAGAGCCCTGGAGCTGTTTAACCTGGAGAAGAGAAGCCTGAGAGGGGATCTTATGAATGGTTACAAAGATCTGCAGGGTGGGTGTCAAATAGAAGGGGTGAGGCTCTTGTCGCTGGTGCCCTGGGATAGGATGAGAGGTAATGGTTGCAAGCTGAAACACAGGCAGTTGACACACCTGAGGGATGGGATGCCATCCAGAGGGGCCTGGATAAACTTGAGAGAACTGTGAGAACCTCATGAGATTCAACAAGGCCAAGTACAAGGTCCTGCTCCTGGGTCAGGGCAATCCCTGAAATCAATACAGGTGGGGGGGATGGAGGGATTGAGAACAGCCCTGCTCTCCAAGAAGGACTTGGAGGTAGTGGTAGATAAAAAGCTGGACATGAGCAGCAATGTGCACTTGCAGCCCAGAAAGCCAACCATGTCCTGGGCTACATCAAAAGAAGCACGGCCAGCAGATCAAGAGGGTGACTCTCCCCCTCTGCTTTGCTCTGGTGAGACCTGCAAACTAACCTGCTATTACCTTATTCTTAGTTTGGTATCTCCCAATCTTACTGAAAATAGCCCCTTGCTCCACCCCATTCCACTGAGCTAGCAGCTTTGGTCCAGGTCTGTGGCAGAAGTGACCAATGACAGGTAAAATGTTGCAGAACCCGTTAAAACTTTTGATGTTACAAGATCATTGCATGCAAACAGTTCGACAGTCAAAGGAGGACAGTGACCATTAACAGCGTGTGGTATTCTAGGGATGTAACACAGCAAACTCAGCAGTTCATCAGGTGATGGTCTGCCTGCAGGTAACGGCCTTTAATGTGGGGCACTGAGGTGCAAATCCATTCCTCCTGCAGCTATTTCCCAGTTTAAAGATGCTGGGATGGATCATACACAGGTCCCTATTAAAACAAGCAAACAAAAATGTCTACCTCTAATCCCACCAAGTTATCATCAGCAAGGAAAAAAGGTCACCTTATTCCTATGAAGGCAACAAAGAGCTGCATGATCCCCCTTTCTGTTTCACACGAGTTTTCAGTGAAGCTTACATGAGACTGAAATGGCTCTTCCGGTACTGAAAGCCAAGCAGAGAAAGCCATTATGCACCCTTGTAAGATTAAAAATTGATCTCCAGGGTTCCAGCACCATACATAAGTGTGGAAGAAAAAGTAATAGGGAAATGGCAGGCTGAACTCCAGGATACTCTCAAGGGCTCCTGATGCCTCCCTAAGAATTTTGTATTTGAAAGTTTCCAGCACTTTAACAAATAATCTTCTGAAGTAGTAACTGACTAAAGTCTTCATTTATGCTCAAGACTGTGAGCTAAAGATCAGCCAAGTTTCTGGCTCTTGTTCATCAGCAGAACAGGAAACAGCAGCCAGAATTAAGGTGTAGGGAAGTGGACTAGTTGCTCCCTAGCCAGCCAGGCCTTCCTACTATTCAAATTGTTGATGAATGAAGTGCATTAATTTAAAGTGTGTTTATACCTACTCAAAGCTCTTACCTGTTAGGTGTGTCAATGATAAAAGTACATTTTCATTTCAGCATGGGCTAAAATGCATTCATTGCAGGTGCATGTGCACAAACTCACACCCTCAGGGTATCTCAATAGCCCCCAGACAAAAATGGAGAAGAACAAGGGAGGTTCTTCTCCACCTCTACTCTGCCCTGGTGAGACCACACCTGGAATACTGTGTCCAGTTTTGGGCTCGCCAGTTTAAGAGAGACGGGAATCTACTGGAAAGAGACCAATGGAGGCTATGAGGATGATTAAGGGACTTGAGCATCTCCCCTATGAAGAAAGACTGAGGGAACAAGGGCTGTTTAGTCTTGAGAGAAGACTGAGAGGGGACCTTATTAATGTCTATAAATATCTGAGGGGTGGGTGTCAAATGGAAGGGGCCAGTCTCTTTTCTGTAGTGCCCAGCAATAGGATAAGGAACAATGGGTATAAACCTGAGCATAGAAGGTTCCATCTGAACATGAAGAGGAACTTCTTTCCTGTGAGGGTGACAGAGCCTGGAATTCCAGAGGTTGTGGAGTCTCCTCTGGAGAT
>WTSP01020716.1:0-45103 GCA_025331215.1 Actenoides lindsayi | reverse complement strand
AGCACACAGAGCTAGATCTACAGAGATTTTGAAAGAGATTAAATTATGGTGATCATCATATGGGAGAGTTAATTCTTCGTACCAAATGCTGTTTAAAAGAAAATAAATGGTGAGACTGCTTGTGCTGTAATAACGTGCGTATCTGGGCAGAATGTGGCACTCGAGTATTAAAACTTTTGCACTTTCCAGCCCAGAAGTGCAGGACTGCGTGTCAAGTATCGTCAGGTATGACAAATAAAAGATTACACCTCGGTGTATTAGACACACAGAAGATGTTATCTAAATAAAGCTGCTTAAAACTGGTCAGACTTGCTTTCCGTGATGCAGTAGGAGTTTCTTATCGTCAGTAAAAGGGTCTGTAGCAAATTCGTCTGAGAGCGCAAAGTGAGTAAAACAGGCGTAGGTTAAAAGTTTTGGGAAGAGAGAAAGGATATCCTTTAAAGATCTTGCTGAGATTTTATTCTCTGATAAAAATATTTGTATAAAGAAAAAAAACCAACCCAAACCAACTAGTAATTCATAATAGGAATAAAGCCACGGGGGTTTAATTTTCTTAGTTTTGGGTTTTTTTAATATATTTTCCGTAGCTGTGTCTACCGAGTGCTGCTTCCAAGTCCTGTAATTACTGGATACACATTTCTGCATCACCACTGCTTAACCTCAAAATATCCTAATGATCTAAGACAGCTTGATGCAGTCCCTGTGCCTTGATACTAGAGAAATCCGAATTCTGCTAGTGAAGCTACAGGTGAAAGTCAGCAGAAATATTAAGGCTCACTTGGTAATCTTATGGTTCGTAAGAACGATATGCCGGAGTTCAGGTATGAAGCTTAGTGAAGGTCTGAGAAGCTTCTTGGCCCCGTGGACCTGTTCTTCAAGAATATTGCGATTCATCAGCGTTTAAATGAAGTCCTGCAGCTGAGATGTGAACGTCTGTGGTTACTGCGCCTCTCTTGGTGGTGTTTGGCTGGACAAATACCCCTCCACCGAGGCTGGTGCGACTTTCAGAGCATTGTGGTGAGCGCTGCTTTTGTGTACGGGTTTTGCCGTTAGCGAGGGCGGCTGGAAAACCAGCCCTAGCTCCAGCAGGGCTCAGACAGGGACTTCTGCTGACGGTGGGGATACTTAAGTTATTTATCTTTGAATGCTTGACTGGGCTTGGGCAAATAGAGACGGGAGCTTGGCAGCGCCGCGCCGTAGGAGCCTGGTTCTGGAGTCCTGCTCACATGGCCAACAGAGGATGGTGGACGTCCAACTGAAACTCCTCTGTGTTCATAACATCTCTAAGCAAGTATTTGCAACAGTCCTCCTTTAAAGTGTATTTTCCTCAAGCCTGTACATGAACTACTTACTTAACAGTGCCTGGGTGAAACTGTCTTGGTTGTGCTCTGATTCAAATGAGGCATCGGGTTTGTTACGTCCGTGTTACGTTTGGCTCGCAGCGTTTGCGACTTCCTTTGTACCCAAACCAGTTTCCTCCAGTTGCGTATGAAGCTGCCCAGTTACGTTAACCAACACCTTTTGCTGTCACAACACTTTGTATGGAGTTCATCACGGGAATGTGTAGTACTTTCTGCTTGTTGGAGTTCCACGTTCACCTGGTTTGGGAGTTGAACAGAGATTTATTTCCTCTCTGAGGCATCTGCTCGTTGAGTAAATTCAGGATTACACCATTAGAAATAAGTGTGTTTGCAGTGAAGTAACACTCAGGCAGACTTGAAGTAAGAACCCTCAGCAAGGGAAGGATGCAATCGTGAAGGTAAGAAGCATATTTTCATGCTTCGAGGCATAACAGCAACGTGAGTTCTTTTTGGAGAAACTTCAGGATTGAATTATTTCGCCTTTCTTCACGGCGGTGGTCTCTGAAGCGTGAAGAATTAAGTTTTGGCCTGTGCTCTGCCCTGTTCCCGCCTGTCCTCATATCCCTGGGACAGTGTCACTTGCGAAGCAGTTTTGTGACTGTGGGAATTTCCTATGCCTAGGTCGGAAGGGTCAGTGTTGTGCAGTTTAAGCCTCAAATATTGAGGGAACTTCTTGCCTCCTAAATACAGGATTAGTAAGTGTTTTCATGGCAATAAAGGTAGGTGTGATGGCGCTGATGATAATCGGCTGTTGTGGGTTATTAAAATACGACTGCAGTCTACAAGGAAACACTTTGACCAAGCTGAATGAAATGCAAAAATACTTGGAATGGGGCAGATTACAGTAATTTTGGTGTTTTCTGCCCATTTAGCAGCACGAGTCTTGCGTTTAAAAGAAGCGTAACTGATCTCAGTGCGCACTACTTGCAATACACCGTGCTTCTGAATTGCAAGAAGTGCAACCTCCTACTCAAATAGTTCTTTTTGCAAGAAATACTTCAGAAAGCAGTTGCTGAACTGCCTGACAGTGACAAGGAAGACAAAGCTGAAACGACAAAGGGACTGGAAAGTAAAGTGTCCCCCTAGAAAACGGGGCTGCACTGGGAGCTGCCGCCTTGCAAAAGGCACATTTGGGAGTTGAGCTTTGCTGCTGTTGTACATAATCTGTTGACTGTGCCAGTTGAAATAAATACATCTTTGATTTGGGCCAGTGTTCTCAGTCCGTCCTCTTAAGCATGTTCTGAGCCTGGTCTGTCAAAGGCCACTGTATTTTGTCAGTGTTAGGAGTTGCATAACTCCTTTGTGAGTAATTACTGGCAGTGACGTGGATGACTCAGCTACCTTGTTTTGTGCATCTCTGAAAATCTCCACAATTAGGTGGTGTTCTGTTAAGAAAAGAAAGTAATAGTATTTCCTGTAACTGGAATTAAATGCCCTCAGCCATTTTGACAGCGTGCAGTTTTGATAAAGACTTAGGAGAACAAGTTGCCTTAAGAAAAAAAAAAAGTAAAAAAAAAAAGTAAGCACTTTAATACTCTTACATGGAAAACAAAGAATGTCTTTATGCATTGAAAAGTGCTGCAATATAATAATAATAATTCTGGTCTAGTATACCACTTTTGAAGACAGTGTTGGAAATGTGCTTGTGTTCTGAGGGTCTAGGAGGAGCGGGGAGGCTGTTTGAGGTAGCTCACCTTGGATCCCACAGGATAGCTTAGGAGAGACTTCACAGTCACTCAAAAGCAGAAGGATGATATATATACATACCTTGTCAGCTCATGATACACAGACTGTTAATATTCACCGAGATGTACTTCGATACCTTCAGAACAAAAACTGAAATGTGTCGTTTTCATCAAGTTTTAATTGGTACCCTTTCCCAGCGTTCTTTAATTTGGCACTGAACAGTTCCCAGGGTGGCTGCTTCTTGCCCTGTGATCACGGAGTTAGTTGCCCGCCAGGCAGTGAAAAGAGCTCGAGTCCTTTACTAGTTCGGTGACCCCTGTGGTTGGGTTTGGGTCTTGTCACAGCTCTAACTAGCCTGAGACTCACATAACCCTCCCCTGATCTCTGATAAGGGGAAGGATCAAAATGTTCTCTTAGAAATCAGCAGTTACGTGCTGCCAGAGGTTTGTTACCCTGTCCGAATGGATCATTTATTTGCCACGGGAAGAGAACTTTCGAACTTTTCCCCGGTAACTGATTATGGGTTTAAGTGTTTTCGTTAGTTACTTATTCTTAAGGTAGATGGTTTTTATCTTCCTCTTTTGACTCGGTACGTTTGAAGAGAGTGCGAGTGGGTTACCTCACCTCTTCCTTTCGTGAGAGGAGCTGAGCAGCGGGCGGGTGAGGCGAGGAGGCGGCGCAGGCCTGAGGGGTCTCGGGGGGTGCTGCCGTTGGCGGGACGGCCTTCTTCCGGTCACCTCCCGCTAGGGGGGCACTGGGCTGCACTTAGGGGGACTCCCTCTCGGGTAACCCCGATAACACCGCTTGGGCTCCCACTTTGTGGGGTTGGCCGCTCTCTTAGGGTGGAAGAATCTTCCCCAGAAGTGTGTGAGCCCAGGCAGTAAAGAGCTCTTGAGTCCAGCCTGGGCACCTGCACCCAATAACAATATCTACCATTTAAAGTATAACAAACCTGTTGCATAGAGAAAAGTTGTGTTTTTTGTGGTTTTTTTTTTCCAGAAGAACAGGTGCCTTTAAGCTTCAGTTTTCTTCCTAGTGACTTGTAGACATCAAAATAAAGTAAATAAATACCACCCCCCCACCTATTTGTCTGTGCACAGACCTCCCAGATTTCTCACACCTATCTTGGGAAATAAGATTTAGTAGCCAGTGTGTCGCTAGCTAGTGATGCAAACCCTCTGCACATGTAATTTGGATTAAATGAGGATCCAATGTGGTTGTCTCAACAGGATTTTTTTTTTAAATAATTTTCTTTTTCCCCCAAAGGAGTTTGTTTGTTTGTTTTCAAATTATCTAATGTAAGCTTCCCTTCGAACGCTTTGAAACGAGCGTTTGGAGTCATGCTTTGGGATGTGGGGAAGCAAACTGGTTGGTCTTGTGTTTGTTTGGGAGGATTGAGAGGTGCAGGTCTGGTGACCGTGGCTGCAGTTACTTAGCAAAGGAAACGCAGCGAAGGAGGCCCCGTGAAGGAGGCAGAAGCTTTTGTTGATCCTTATGTAGAATTTTACCTGCTTGGGTTCTACGTGAGTGGTGATGAATAACACTTTCTATTTCTAATAATATTAGGATTATACAATTCCCTGTTCTGTTTGGTTTTGTTGTTTCTATAAAAAATTTAATTCTCTTTGAATGCTTAAATGAAGGCTTCTAAAAAGAGGGCAGAATGAACCAGTTTTACATCTTTTGCTGGTTTTTCTTGTAGTCAGGTGTTTTTGCCGGCCGTTTGTCGAGCCTCTTTCTGCCAAAACCCATAGACCCACTAAGTCATAATGCATTTACCATATGGTAGCACATGTTCAGTTAAAACATCCTCAGTATGGCAGGGAAGATGGTTCAAATCTTTGATAATACTGGAATTCCTCTGTTTTGCTGTAATTATCAGAGGGGAAAAATATGTGCAACAGTAGCTAAGCCTTTTCCCAGCCCACAGCAGCCCTTTGGCTCTTCTCCCAAGGTGGTAGGACATAGTCCCAGTGAGTCATGGGATCCATCACAGCTATTTAAATCCGAAGGCAGGTTGCAGAGTGTTCCCTCGCAGGCGGTTTGGCGTTGGAAGATCGGGTCTCTCAGCTTGCACCTCTGGAAAGGTAAGGTTCTGATCTGCCAGGTTGTCTGACCTTCACTTGGTTCTCATCTTTTTATCGTGGTGTCTTGATTGCTTTTATACTAAGGAGCAGCGTGGAGTACTTTCTGTGCTTTTCAGAGTTTATATCTGAAAAGTATTGATGCTCTTTGCCTCAATGTCTTGAGTTTAGTTTGTGTTTAAATGAAAGTTAATATTTAAAATGTTGGGTTAGCTGCGGGACTTTAGCAGTACTGGGCAGCAAAGTGGATTGAGGATGAAAGAATCTCCTTCAGAAGAAGGGTACTCGCTTCCTTTCGCCTGCTCTCCCTGTAGAGATTCCTGCTTTCTAGTTCTCAATAATAACTTAAACTTGTGCATTCGTAGGTACTTCCGAAGTAATAACTTTGAGGTTAAAATAGTTCTCTTTCATATATGTTTGTACAGAAATATTTGTGATTAAATGACTAAAAGGGGTCCCGCTCAGCTGTGGAAGCAGAATTTTGGATTTGACTTCCACAGAGGTGGGAATTAAGTAGAAAAAAACAACAACAAAAAATTTGCAGTTACTAATATGGAGGACAGGGGAAGCTTCTAGTTACTGAAACTTGGCCAATATAAGTATCTGTACAGAACAATAATGATTTGCTTTTTGTCACTGAACTTTATAACTGAGTAACTAACAAGCTACTAGACTTTGGGTTGCCATCCAACAGGTTTGTTGTTGCTTGTTGGCTTGTTTAGTTGGGGTTTTTTTAATGGACAGTCACCAGGGTTCACAAACAAATAAGGCCAAAGCCTGGTCCTGTAGATCAGGCAATAAAAGTAGCTTCGTACACTCGAACGTAGAATTCTTTGGACTAAAAATTGGCAGGCATCCCAGTTTTGTAGTTAGAGAGACTGGACAGGAAAGAAAAACCATGAACAACAATGAAGAGGAAAAGCGTATGATAGGAAATTGTTAATTAAGATGGCATTTGATTACCTGCCATAAAAATCCAATAACTTACTATATTTGATTTGCCAGAAAGCTGCAAGTATGCCTACATGGTGTGGTCAGGAACTATGCAGATGAATAAAATGCTGATTTATTTTATTTTTTTATATATATATATAATTATTTTTTTCTTGGTTCAAAACCCCATTCCAGTGGTGACAGCTTTCAGTGTCTGATTGTCTGAAGATACTGTTCTTGGTGTTACCTACAGTTCTTCTGGCTGGTAATATTGGCTGCAGAGCTTAAATTGAAGTGTAAAAAAACAAACAAAACCCAACAAGCAAGCAAAAATCACACAAAATCCCAACACCCCAAAATACCCCAAAGCACCTTGGAAAATGTTGACTGTATTTAAAGAAAGAAAAGGTGAAATGCACACAAAATTCCCTTCAACTTTAAGTGCATGAGTGAAGAATTATATCCTATTTCTGAGCACCTGGAGTGGAAACCCATGTTATTACTAGATCCAAATAAGTTTTTTGGACAACTTTAGTGGGCGTTGATTGATGCTTGAGTGTGATCTTCTGGTACTGTGGCAAGGAATCATATGGCAGTGATTGTCTGGAATGAGATTGGAGTTCATATCTGGTCCACACTTTGGTATTATTTCTTGATGTATTCAGCTGATTCATAGGTTAACAAGTATAGTGGGCATCCCAGTGTCCTAATTTGAAGAAATATTTAAAGAAAAAGGAAATATTTAAATACAAAGGAGTAAGTTATGTAGCAAGTTAGGTAGCAGCATTGGTTTCTCAATCCAGGGTAATAGGTTAGTGATATTTTTTTTGGTTTTGAGAAAATGTGAGTGATGAACATCTGTTGAATATGCCAGTGCTTGGTTAAAGGGATGGTTTATAGTTAATGTGAAGAGTATGGGTGTAAACTGTGGTTAAAATAAATAGCAACTTAGAGAAGAGTGACAGTAAGCAAACTCTCACGCTACACGCCTTGATATTTCATTTTTTTTTTTGGTGAGGATATATTCCATAAATAAGTGCCAGTGAATTGGTACAAAAATTAGAGACTTAATTTTCTCCAAATGATGAATTTAGGACTTGGCTCTTAAAAGCTCTCCTTGAAATCAGGAGGTCCAGAAGCAGCAGTGGAAGTGGTTGAGGGTTTGCTCATATGACACAGTCTTGGTGGTATAAAAACCTGTCCCTTCAGCCCTACCTGTTTGACGAGTCTTCTGGTTTGGTTTGGAGCAGGGTCTCTATGGCATTTCAAGAGTCTTTATGATCCCGTGTTTCACCAGTGCCCATGCTGATAATCACACCATATTTCTGTATCTTAGGCATGTATTTTAGATAAATGCAAGAAAAAAATGTCATTACCCAGCCCGAAAACTTCATTGCTTCAACTTCTGTTTGGAGCGAAAAAGTAGTGTGAGTTTCCTTATGTTGTTCCTAGTTAGTATTTTATTATATGAGATCTATGCCATACGAAGGTAGAGATGCTGAACAATTAATGTACAAATAATTGGCAATTAGCACTAGCAAAATCCTTAATTGGCTTTGTCCGTTTTGTCAGGTACTTCCAGTTTTTAATCAGTGCTTTGCAGGTTGAAACGGAGTCATGTCCTGTGCATTTCTGTATTTGCTCTTAAAGTTTCAGTTGTTAAGCAACACTGAATTGTTTGGTACTTAGGGAGAGCTTAAACTAAATCACTTTTAAACTTTTTTCTTTTTTTTCCTGTGACTGGGGACTTGATATCTTTTTTCCTGTCACTTGGAGGGTGTGGGTTAAGCAGCTCCTAGCAAGTATTGTGTTCATTTAAGATTGTGTTATTTATTTCCTTCTGTCCAGATGCACATCATCCTTCTCTGCCCCTTAAAAGTGTGATTTTTTTTTTTTTGAAGTTGATCAATAAATATTTTAATATACCAATCTACAGTTTCTGAAGTACTCCATTAAAGTTTGAGTGTTCTATGTGCTGGATATTTAAGTATCTACTTTAGATGCAGGCCAATTTTTAGAGGAATCTAATTTTTTTAAAGGAAATAGGTAATTGTTTTTGTGCATAAAAATTCTGTGATCTGTATTCTCCATTCTGCCTGCTCTTGTACTTCTCCCTTTTTGCCCCAAAAAGGCTTGAAATCACTTAGGAATCTTTTCTCCTTAAACTGCAGATTAACTTTCAGCAGCAGATTTTAGGTTTCCAAAAAGCATCTGGAACATACATTTTGTGCATGGTGAAGAACTTTACATTAGTGTCATCTTGTATGGCTGGTATCTGTAGCTTTTAAAGAAGGAATTTAAAATTATTTCCAATTAAATAATGCTATGGAATGGCATTTACAAAGGGATATGCTAAATGGTACATGAGGGAGATGCTAAATATAACTACTAAGTAGTAGTATTTGTTTGAAACTGCAGCTTTGAATTAGAGCGGCGAGAACACGAGTTTTCATTTGGGTGCTCTGAAATGTAAATTGGTCAAATGATGAACTCTTAATGATGAGCTCTTAATGTTGTTTTTGGTTTTTGTTTTCTTTCTCCTCTGCATTCCCCTTCCTTCCCCTCTCCAGCTAAATGGCCTTAAAATGGCAGATGAGCCTATGGAAGAAGGTGAACCATATTCCTACCACGTAAGTATATTTGATAGCTGTTCAGTTTAGACACTCATTAGCATGACTTCCTTTTGAACCAAAATTTATGCATTCCCTGCTCTGTAATAATTTTTTTTTTTCCAAACCTCTCATTTTGTTTGACTGGATTTGAAGAGGCTCCAAGTCAATCAAAGATGATTTTGAAAATTAGTACCTGGGCAGGGGCCGTAAACGCCTTGTTTGGGAAAGTTGTGCCACTCGAGGCAGTGCTTTATGGAAAACATTGTGTGCTGGAGAGAGCATTTATAGATCCCTCAACATCAGCAAATGCTCAGTCCAACCTCGAACCTTTGATATGCACAGTACTTTGTCTTCCTCTTGTTACACTGTCATCTCTTCTTCCTTTGTGGTTTCTAACGTAGTTGCTGTATATTCACCTAGAAAGTACCTAGTTCCTGCTACTTTAGAACAGAATTAATTTTTACACTGGTCTGTTAATTTCACTTTTATGTAGAAATATCCCAGATGAAGTCTCCTTCTCTAGAGACATTCAAGACCCACCTGGATCTGTTCCCGTGTGGCCTGCCCTGGGTGATCCTGCATTGGCAAGGGGTTTGGACTCAATGATCTCCAGAGGTCCCTTCCATTCCAACCCCCACCATTCTATGATAAACCCTGGTGGGCATGATTTTTGTTCAGTGCCTCGGTGACGCGCGTGTTCAGGAGATGCTGGAGACCAATGTTGGGTACTCTGGCTGAACCTGGGACTAAACTTCAGCCCCATTCTTTGTGTGGTGAAATACCTGACTTCACCTGGAAAAACGGGTCGTCATTTTTCAACACAGCCATCCATATATTTGGGAACAGGATCGTGGGAGGAAGGTGTCCAGTAGACCTTCCTGCCAGCTGTAACCATTGCTTTGTGTTGCAATAATAACTTTTTAAGTAAGTGATTTAGAGAATAAACTCTTGGGGGTAGAAACATGCAGTGCTGGGACATTTCCTGGTATGGAGTAAGTAACTAAACCGTCGGTGTCACAGTCGTCTTGGACACAGCAAAGAGAGATGAGCTGTGGGTTGTCTCAATCTTTCACTCCACTTGAACCAGAAGGATGTTGCTGAGCTTGTTTGTTAGGCGCTCGGAGCTACATACCAGTCAAGCTGTAACGAAGCAGGATGGCACAAAGCCATAACCGATCGCGGCCTCTCTTTCAGTGCTTTGTCTTCTCTGGAACCTGCTGGGAAGAGTTACCTCTGGTGCAAGGCGACTCGGTGGGGGCAGGTCCCTGAGCCCTGGCATAGATTTGCTGCTCGAGCAGCAGAGCACAAAATCACATAACCGGATTTTTGCAGCTCTTGGAGGCCAAACTAGAAATGAAAATGAAATTTGCTTATATATCTGCTGAGCTCTTTACCTGCTCATTTCTTGTTGACGATGCAGAGGTCTTTTTATACTTCAGTCATGCCAATTTTTAGTACTTTAATGATAGTTAAGTGGGTGAAATTACAGAGACATCTTCTGTGAAGGTAAAACACTTCATAAAAAAGAACTCATTTCATACATCTCAAGTTACTCTTTATTTGCATGGAAAACATTCTTTTTTTCCTCAGTTCACATTTAGAAATAGTCTCCGCAGCAACCACATGTGATGTCACAGGCTAATGACTCAAGGTGGGTGATAAACAGAAGAGCAGGTGAACTCTTAAAGATCTTTTCTCATGCAAAGGTTCACGGTGTTAAGGAACACAAACGAGGATGGAGAAATAAAAAGGCTTCTAAACAGAGTATTTACATTCCTCACAGAAGGAGCCAGCTGTTGTTGTACAACTGTTGTACAGCTCGATGTATAACTGGATGACTTGCTGCTTTCATCTGTTGTCAGATGACTTGAAATGCTGGTGTTCTTACCTGCCTTAAATTCCAGGCATGTGTTTAAAAAAGTAAATAAAAATGAGAAGGTATGTGAAGCTTTCCCATGAATATGTATTTGCATAGTCAACAAGCTGGCTGAAATGAAGTTGGGATGTATACACCGTGTCATTAGTGCTTTTTTGTGAACAGGGGGGGAAATAAAGTAGCTTAAGAGTGTGAACGAAAGAGTTAACTTTGTTATCCAGCAGTGTCTTGTGTTAACACCCCCCTCTGCATGGGAAACAGATGGAGCAAACAGGCCTTTTCCAGAGAGAGTATGAAATCGGAGATGGAGGGGAGGGGAAAGGACTTCTGTGCAGTAACAACTGGGCTGCAGTTTGTGAATACACTGAGACGTTAGTTTGAACTCTTCCTTTCTTCTGGACAAACAAAGCAGTTAAGGTGCAGACAGTTAATGCAGTGTGGTGATTGCCCCCTTTTTTTTTAATTGTTGCAGTAAGTACATCTGCATTTAGAGGATCAGATTCCTACCCTGAATTTCTGTGTAAACAGGTCACAGAATCCCAGCATGGTGGGGTTGGAAGGGACCTCTGGAGATCATCTGGTCCAACACCCCTCCTGCCCCAGCAGGGTCACCCAGAGCAGGGGGCCCAGCATCGCAGTGTCCGGGCACGTTTGGGATCTCTCCAGAGAAGGAAACTCCACAACCTCTCTGGGCAGCCTGGGCCAGGCTCTGACAAACTCACACCAAAGACCTTTCTCCTCATGTTCAAATGCAACCTCCTGGATTCTGGCTTGTGCCTGTTGCCATTTGTCCTGTTGCTGGGCACCACTGAAGAGAGTTTGGCCCCATCCTCTTGACCCCCGCCCTTTAGATATTGATGAGCATTGATCAGACCCCCTCTGTCTTCTCCAGGCTAGACAGCTCCAGGGGTCTCAGTCTTTCCTTGGCACAGAGGTGCTCCAGTCACCTCGGCATATTTGTAGCCCTCCACTGGACTCTCTCCAGTAGTTTCTCATCTCTCTTGAACTGGAGAGCCCAACCCAGAACTGGACACATTGCTTCAGATATGGCCTCACTAGGACAGAGTAGAGGGGGAGAACCACCTCCCTCAACCTCTTGGTCACACTCTTCTTAAGGCACCCCGGGTGTTCATTCCGAAAACTGTTTCATCAAGGGGTCAGGCCTTTCTCTGGTGGTGCTCATACTTCTCACTGAGGGAGAGCAACACATCAGAGATTGGTAGCATGTTTTTTCTGGTCTCCACCAAGAGAAGCTTTCAAAATGAAGATCTAAAGAGAGGATAGGAGGATGGTTAATAATATTTGGATACCCTAAAAACATTAGAGTGCTGCAAATGGGGTGGGATTTTCCATTGTGATTGTGTTTGCAGCGTGCAAGAAATTAATTGATATTCTTGGTAGGGCTGAGAGGTGCTGCTGCTTCTGTACGTGCAAACTCGGGTTGCTGCTCTAGGCCTTGGCATGTACTTTGTAGTTTCAAGGGTGCTTATTTTGACATCTCGCTTGTTTTGGCTCACAGAAACTTCTCTTACACCATAAAAGCTGCAATATACCATCTGAGCGGTTTTCATCATGAATGTTTGTCTTTTCACAACTCGATAGTTGCTGTGCCCTGCTTTGCTAAACATGAGAGTAACAGGAAAAAGTCAACAGAACACGAAATCTTCTACCTACCTCAGAACTGCCCTCAGTTTTCTGAAGGAGATCTCCACGCTGGGTAGTCTTCCCAGGAGCTCTGCAGCCCCAGAGCGGTGTTTCTTCTGCTGGCTGCAAGAATTCTCAGAGTTCTCCAGATGACTCATATCTTATTTATGCTCTTCCAACGATGCGTGTCCCTCTAGCTACAAATGGATGACCATGTTTATTATTTGCTGCTGTGAAAAGCAGTAATTACCTAAAATGATGAAATTCAATTTAGCTTTCATTAAGATGATTTCGGGAAAGATGAGAAGAAGAATCACTGGGAAAGCTCAAGGCCACTAAACCAGAGGTGAAGCACAGGAGAAGCATCTTAGACTTGGTTTAAAAATCTGCACCTTTTTTCCTTTCATGTAAGAAAATCCATCTTTTGTGGCCGTAATATTTATGGTGGAAGGACATGAGCGTTCCTTGAGAATTTAATTTCAGTTCAGAAGTGTCAGATGAATCCATGATGGGAAAGCTCTTCATTTACGTGCATTTTTAACAAGAGTTGGCTTCGTTCCAACCTGTTCATTGTTGTATTTTGTTTGCCTTGAAATACCAGGATGAAGGAAGCGTGAAAGAAATTCCTATTACACACCACGTGAAAGAAGGATGCGAGAAAGCAGATCCAGCACAGTTTGAGCTACTTAAGGTTCTTGGACAGGGATCATTTGGAAAGGTAAGATATCAGATGAAAAGAAAGCTTGCTGTCCACTTTGAACCTGCTTTGTTTCACTGCCCTTATTCCTATACTACAAGGTTAGGTATAAACCTAACAGATGTGGGCACTGGTAGATCTGCCTGTGGGAACTGCCCTGCTTTGGAGGAAGTTTTCCATCCTGATTTTCAGTTGGATGAGAAGGGGAACATCTGTTTTCATTGTGATAGCATTCCTGACTTCATGTTTTTTAGAGGAAAAGCGGTGTGTCTTTTACCATAGACCTGTCCAGACATTCAGGAAAGGGCCCAAACAGAGCTGCTGGGAATGTTTGAGAAGATATTGACAAATTACGTAGTTTTCCAATCTTGTTCTGGTGCCAAGGGATCGCTCTTTATAGTGGGCCAGCAAATCATCTCCGACACAGAGAAGCAACAGCCTCAGTCTCTAGCAGAAGGGTCAGTCAGTGGAAGTTCTGGGGAGGTCTGCCATGGAAAGTTGGAGTTTTTTAACTGAGCAGAGGGATGTTTGCAGTACGTGTGGACTGGTGTCTATAGCTTCATGGGAGCGATGGCACCAACAGCCAGGGATTTTACCAGCCGGGCTGTAGAGTTAGGGATTGTTTTTATGCAACAGCCCTGGTGTTGTCAAGCTCTGTTTGCTTAATGCCACGGCTGTCTGAAATAAAAATAAGAGTGTTTTCAACTGCCTCAAGACTTTATTGCAGCACCTGGTGAGGAATTGGAATGAACAACATCTCTGTGCCGTCTAGGTTGCCTCACATCTTCTGTAGCTTAGGTTGGTGCTTGGGAGGCACCAGTGGGATAGATATGAGGCAGCAATGTGATAGATGTCAGTAGACACTTCTGGAGAAGACGGTGATTTTGTCTTTTTTAAGGCTAGGACAAGAGGAAACGGCCTCAAGTTGCACAAGGGGGAATTTTAAGCTGGACCTGAGGAAAAGCTTCTTCACTGAAAGGGTTGCTGAGCCCTGGCCCAGGCTGCCCAGGGAAGGTGGTGGAGTCCCCCTGCCTGGAGGGATTTCAGAGCCACGTAGATGAGGTGCTGAGGGACATGGTTTAATGGTGGGCTTGGCAGCATTAGGTTAATGGTTGAACTCGATGCTCTTTTCCAACCCAAACCATTCTGTGACAGTACTTGACACACTGTGTACGTTTGACTCTTTCAGCATCTGAAATCTGTATTGATGTAGATACAGAAGAATGATTGTGGTAGTTGGGAACTTGAACTAAACTAATGATTAAGTAAATAGCCTGGGAAATGTATTTCAGGTTTTTTATTTTGCTGTATTTGTCAAGTGATCTACAGCTAAAAGACTCTAAGTAAACAACTATTCAAATAGCGTACAGAAGAAATGCAGTTTTATTTTTTGTTACAATAATTTCTGCCACTTGGTGTCCCACTGCAGGAATGAAATAAAAAAATCAAGTGTCTCAGTTGCAGGTTTGAAAGACAACGTTGAAATATTAATCCTAGTGTATAGGAAGGTAATTTATTTTTTAAAACCAGACTCTCAAAACTACATCTTTTGCAGCACATAAAAATAGACAATCGGCTTTGCATATATTTCCCTTTCCCTGTTCTCCTGCTGGTTTTATCTATCTCCTGGCAGGAACAAACCTCGGCATAGAGTTGTATGAAAGAAAATAAATCAGACCTTAGGAAGGCACTTTATGAATCAGTGATAGTTTAGAAAATAGACTTTAATATTTCTTCATGTTTTACAACTTAAGAAACATTTCTTTATCTGGTAATGTTGGTTGCTAATTCCCTCATACACTTCTCATCTTCAGAGCCTAAAAGGCTCTATGCATTTAATACTCCTGACTTGAGTTGGCTTAAGCCACCTTAGGATCCAGCACATCTGGCCTGGACATCTTAGCCCTGACTCAGATTCTCACTTAGTTGTGATAGCCTAAGGAAGGTTCTTGCTCAGAACCCCAGCAGTTTGGTGAGATGTCTTTTTAGGAGCTTCTGAAACCTGGCAGTGCTTGGTTCAGGAGCCAGTGTAAGGAACTGAATGGTGACTGTTGCACATTTGAGCAGAGCTCTTTTTATCTACTACTTGTTGTTTACTTTTAGAAAGGGAAAACAAACAAGAAAGATGAGTGGCTGTTGCCTTCATGGTGTTTGTTTTCTGTCTCCAGCTGATATTTCCCAGGGATCTCCTTTAGGGTTTAGCAAACAGAAGGTTTGTTTGCTGTAGCCAAGCTACAGCCCATCCTCTACCTGTCTTTTTTGACATCTATTCAAGATTTAACACCACAAAAAAAGGGCTAAACCTCGTGTCTTGTTACTCAATTTCTCTCCAGCCTTTGGTAACATCCTGAGGCTTCGGCACCCAGTCTGCTGAAGACGATCTTTGTTTCACTTGGGTCAATCCCCTTGTGCAACATGTGCCCATCTTTGCAGTTGGACAACCAACTGTTGCTTCCCTGCAAGAGGCAGGATAATGGAAACTTTGCAAATTAAATAGATGGTGCTCGAGTAGCTTTCAGTGGCATCTGGTTTGGTCCTTACTAACTAGAATCTCCAACTAGTGCACAAATTCCTTACACTCTCATAAGCTGCTGGTTATTAAGCACTGAAGTATTTGTAGTGCTTATCAATATTTTACTTTTATAATTGTGACTGTGTTAATCTGCAGGTGTTTTCTTATTTGCTGATGTTCAAATTACTCCCTTTACTTTCTGAGCATCAACATCCAGAGCAGTGCTGCAGGGCAATTATTGGGCAAAACTTAGACAAGACACCTGATAACCTTGAAACACGATGATACTAGAGCTTACAATAAAAAAAAACCCAACAAAACCCTCTCCCAACCCTGTACAATTCAGTCAGTGATAGTGTATGAATTTCTGGTTCTAGAATGGAAAATGTGACATGCATATTTGATTTGAAATATGTATCAATTTTTATATTTTTTTAATAATTTCTAGCCCTAGATTTGTTCTTAGATATACTTTGTTAATGAAAATCTGAATAAGGTAAGATCAGAGGGGCAATTTTGGGAAGCTCGTGGCATTCTCTTGTCACTTGTACAGTTTTATGTTGTTTTTGCAGTACAAGCATTCCTCATAACTAATAATTGCTATTCTAAGAACAACAACTTGGAAACAGGAGCACATAGCAAATCATTTGGTAAATTGAAAGACTTAGCATATTAGTCAGTGGAGGTACATGTATTGGTACTGCATTATCCTGTCTAATATTAGGCTTTTCCTGGTGTCAAGTTGTACACCATCTATCTTTAAAAACTCCTCTGGAAAGAAAAGAGTAGAAAAACCTGTTGGAGTTGCTATTCCAGAGGGAAATGGTCCTTTGATCTTAAACGGTGAGGTTTCCGCGCTTTTTGTCTCGCCACTCTTGGAGAATTCATTAGTTGAGCCTCTTACGTATTTGAGACTTGGGTCTTAACCCTCAAAAATCTCTTTGGAGGTGGCAGGCCGGGCAGAATTGTCATTCTTCAGGAGAATAATATAAAGAAATGCATTTAGGGAAATACTTATTTGATAAGTACATTAAATGGCTCGCTGGGGGAAAGAATGTTTAGTTTATGACCAGTGTGAATACTTCAGAGAGCTTGGTGCTGCACGTACCTCTAATCTGATTAAGGGAAAGCATTTTTGCTCTTCCTTTAAAGGTGTATACTTAGGAAAGAAGACTGAAAGCTGTCTCAAATTAGTAGGAAATGCTTTGTGACGGTTGGGTATGTGCTCCCTGAACTTGCTTACGCAAAACGACTTGCTGTGAATATTCAGCATCTTTTTATTCCTTGGAGCTTCTGAGAAATGAGATGGTACTAGGGGCTTGCTACCTTCTGGTCTGTATTAATGAAGTTAAAAGTAAAAAGGTATAGTAATGGGTTTTAGTCAGGTTTACAGGAAATATTTTTAGCAGTAATATTAAAAGTGATGTTTGTATTGCTAGGTCTTCCTCGTTCGGAAAATAATCGGTCCTGATGCTGGGCAACTTTATGCAATGAAAGTATTGAAGAAAGCTTCTTTAAAAGGTATGTGGATTTTCTGAACTGGGACTTGAGAAGATGGTTTCCAGTGCAGCTGTATCTCTTAAATCTCAGAAATACTTCTTTTTAAAAGCTTTTTTTTTTTTTTAATCTGAAATATTTTTTTCAGTTAGTTCATAACACTTCTCTGACAGTAGCTTTTTTTCTAGAGTAACTTGTAAGTTCATGTTTAAGAATTATTTTAAATCTGGCCAGACTGCTTTAATGATGTGGTAAAAAGTACTCTCTCAGAGTTCAAAATGGCATTATTTAATTCTGCTTAGTCTTTTCATTACAATAAAACATTAATTTCATAAACAATTTTCCTTTTGTCTTCTAAGTTAGAACTCTACTGTGGTTAAAATTAAGTCATTCCCTCTTGTTGTAGGTGCCATAGCTGTTTTGGCTTTCAGAAGGTACTTTAGTGGATGCAACTCCATTCTGTAAATAGGGGCTATTACTACTTAAGAGAAGAAAATAATCTTAAAAGACAGAAAATAAATATTCCGTACAGATAGTTAATGAAGAGGTTGAAGTTAGCTGCTTGGAAATGTAGATGTGGACTTTTTCTTGAAAGTAATATGGATTATCACAAAATATTGCAGTATGTTGCAAAAAAAAAAAAAAGACAAGGAGGCTGGGACAGGTAAGAAAATAGAGTTTTTCTGGCTGAAAATATGTCTTCTGTGGGAGACTTAAAAGTCAAACACATAAGGTAACAAGGAAACACAGTTCTTCAGACAGCATTCTCCTATGCTAATTACTCTATTTGTGTTATAAACACATTTGTTTCCTACTAATCCTCTTTCTTTTGTTTTCCTTGCAGTTCGGGATAGAGTTCGTACAAAAATGGAGAGAGATATATTAGTAGAAGTAAATCATCCATTTATCGTCAAACTGCACTATGGTTGGTATTTATTTGTTTGCTACAGATTGGTTTGGGGTTTTTTTAATTTCTTGAAGGCTCATGTTGTTCTTTCTAGGGTTTTTTTAGTGTCCGAATTGGGTTCTAGCAACTTTAAATCACAGGGCTGAACGAGGAGCATAAATACACATGTATATAGAAGTCCTCTTCAGTCCTCTTGAAATTTAAAGATTTAGATAATTCTTAATTTCTGCAGAGATTTATTTATTTTTTTAGCTTTTCATTGAGTAAAACCAAAACACAGTAATTCACATACTTGGTGTTTCCCTGTTTGACAGAGGAGAACTAAAAGAACAGTATTTTAATGATCTCTTATGACTAAAATTCTTTTGTGAAGAAGCAAGTAATCGTACCTCATGTGCTGCTGAATGATTTCAGTTCCATAACAAAAGTCTTGCTTTTTGATGAAAATTCCAAGCAGTAAAAGCATTCAGTTCTGTTTTGTACCTCATCTTTGTCACACAGCCATTGATTTTATTTTTTTTTTTTTGTTATTTTAAGCCTTTCAGACTGAAGGGAAGCTATATTTAATATTGGATTTTCTCAGGGGAGGAGATGTATTCACGCGATTATCCAAAGAGGTAAGTACCTAAAGTTTTATCTCCACTCTGTGTTAGACAGGGGGGCTCTTTGTCAGCATAGGATTGCCTTTTATAGCTGTTTCTCCCATATTTCATGTCATAGTCGAGTTACTAAAAACTTAGTTGGGCTTTCCTTATTTATTCTAGAATATATTCACTAACCTTAAGGAACATGAGTGTGTATTGATGAGTAGCCTAAATTTTAATTTAGTATCTGCAAAGTACAGTTCTTTTGTCTAAAAATGTTTTGTTGCTTGGAAACCTATCTGCAGTAAGTTAAGATTGAGCAATAAAGAAAGGGGATATATAGTTCTCATGCTCATAGTCAGTTTAGGTGCTCCTGAAAGCTCACATCTCGAAGAGATTTCTACTGCATTGTAAAATTTTAAAATGCTGTGATAAAAACCCAAATTTTCATGCTTCATGTCACAAAGTGTCAACATGGAGTGGTTTTGAAACTGCTCCCCTTCATCCAACACTGCCATGCAACTGGAACTTGGAATTTTTCATTTTGAGTTGTGTTTTCTGGAGAGAGCTCTTCAGAGGAGGGAATATGAAGCAGCCTGTTGTTAGTTTGTTTGTTTTGGTTTGGTGGTTTTTTAAAAACATTTGTCATCAAATATTTATGATATGTTACCTTAAGTATTGTGAAAATGTTTATAAGACTTTTCTTCTTTTTTTTTTTCTGCAAACCTTTCATAAAGAACTAAAATTTTAATGGCAGTTTCCCAACAGCTTCACAGTAAGAGAGCTTTTCAGTGTTTTCACCAATGTAAATGCATTTCTATTGCTAATGCATAAGAAAAGACACTTCCTTAAATTAAAAAATGGGTTTTTTCATGCCATGAAGGGGTGTGTTTTATCCCCGGTATATAAGCTAGCTTCCTTTTTTTCCGTTCATACTTATTTTGTAATAATAAAGCTTTACTTTAGGAGCAGGCAAAAGAGAAGGAAGAATTCAAAGGGCTTTTTGTTTCCCTTTTTGATAGAGAGCTGACCTTAGTAAAACAGTGATCATGTCTAAGAATTGAGCTCAAAATTAATTAACCTTGAGGCTAAAATGGAGGTTAAAAGCTTAAACAAACTAACCAACGTGTAAAGGGTTATTGGAACAGTAGGTAGGAAAGAGGTCAATCTTTGCTTCGTTAGGGATGTCTAATTACAGAGGAAATTCTGGTATAGCAGGAAGAACTGTTCTTCTGCACTAACACAGCTGGGATTCCCAGTCTGCAGCATTCTTCAGTAAGGGGTGCAAGTCTACCCGTAATAATACTCACTAGCTGGTTGAAGAGGTATGTGCTCTCTTTGGGAGCAAAGAAGTAATAATTGTAAAGTTTTTGTGCTCTTCAGCCTCTGTGTATTACTTGAAACACTTCAGTAACCTTTGATGGCTTTTAAACACTTGTAGATAAGAAAGAATCAGGCCTTTTTATTTTCTGGTGGGAAAACAAGGTATTTTCCAAAGTACACAGTAAATCACAGACAGGGGACAATACCTGTGAGGGTAAATTCCCCCTGGCATTTCATACTTCCCACACAAAGATTATTTTAAATTAATTGAGGTTATTAAAACACTTCTGTTAGTCTTTAAATCCTGATGTGGGGATGAAAGTTTGCACTGTGAAAGTGCAATGAGTGTATAAGGAATTTTCCATTGGTAACATTTAATGAAGCTGACTTGGGTCATGTTTAATTTGACACAAAAAAGCATCTTTAAATGGCATTATTTTGGGGAGATTGTAGATTAGCACCACTGAATTTTGAGGCTTCTGTTTTGGCTACTCCAAGGACCAGTGATATTGAAGGTTTCCTTTTGCTCTTTTGCCTGTGGAGGAAAACCAGTGTCAACATGGCTCTTTTAAAAATCAAGGTGAAACTTTCTGCTGTGTAACAGCTTTACTATTCATACAATGCTAATACCTATCATTAAGGAAATTAGGAATATTTCTGCTGCTGGAAGAACAGATTACGTAGGTGCAATTCCAAGCAGAGATCAAATCAGTAAGCCCAGTTAATTGAAGCCTTGTGAGCTCCCTACTGTGCAGTTGAGATGGTCATTCTCCTTGTTCCTGATTTCAACAAGGGAATAGTTGACTTAAACTTCAAATTCACTTCCAGTAATTTAAAGATTAGTGGCTTCTCCAGTGATTTGTAGAACATGACAAGAGCCAAAGCAGGTATGATACTTGCATATGAAATTAGGAGCAGCCTGTGGAGTGTTAAGGACAGAAAAACATCTCTCAAATGCTCCATATGCAACAACAGTCCATTTTTTTTCAGTATCTCATTAGGGTTCTTCAGATTTCCTTTCCTAAGAGGAGCAGTGTAGATTCAGCTCCCACTGCAGCTTTTCACATCATTGTTGTTTTCACCAGTGTTTTCCTTTGCATACTTTTTTTTCCCCTAAATTATTCCTGCTTCCCCCCCCTTCATATTGTTAATGTGAATTCAGAGCCAGTCCCCCAGTCCAGCAGTCGTACGCTAAATTTTACAATGCAGTGGAAACCAGTCTGTACAGGATTGTGGCAGAAGGAGTGCTGGTGGCCAATAACACCAGATAAACCAATTCAATTAATTACCTTAGAAGTTAGTTAATGCTTTGCAGCGACTGCCGATGGCTTTGTTGCAGCATTGCAGGCAGTTCTTGTGCATACTTGATGCTTAGCCTATATTAGCATACCATTTCTCTTAGGTGAACTTGTGAATTATGAGTTCATCAGGCACTTCTAAAATGTATTTAGAAATTTAGGTAGACAGGACTATTTTTTTTTTAGATTGCAGTTTTAAAAACTGAAGACAAGATCAGAAGGTAAATCTATACAGTTCTTATTAGGTTATGTTTACAGAGGAAGATGTGAAATTCTACCTCGCAGAACTGGCCCTTGCTTTGGATCACCTTCACAGCTTGGGAATTGTATACAGGGACCTGAAGCCAGAAAAGTAAAGTAAAATGTATTTTACCACTATTACGTGTATTTTTACTTGTTGCTTTGCATTTTCCACTATAGTGCTGTAAAAAATTTCAAATCTTTTTCTTAGACTATGTAAACAAAGATAAAATGTAAAAAAAAAAAAAACCCAAAACAACAAAACCCCAAAACATATCTGTGATTTTAATGAAATAATACTGCCTTGTTAAATTAATAACATAAGATGGAGATCAAAATTCTTAATTATTATATTTTAAATGTTATATGCAAATGTTCTTCTTTATGTGTATTGGTGAATGTGGATTTTAATTTTCAGCATTTTGCTTGATGAAGCAGGACACATCAAGTTAACAGGTAGGTAACATTTATTAATAGAGCACTTTCTGAACATATTTCTATATAAGCTTTTGGTTATAAGCCTAAAATAAGTGTAGTGATGGCTGGAGTATGTGTGAGCCAATATTTAGGTGTATAGAAATTTATTTTTTTTTTATTGGACAGACTTTTTAGTTTTCATATTGGCTAATATTTGCATAGGTCAAGTTAGAAGTAATGTTGCTGTAAAGGGCAGATCCTACTTGCTGTGGTTAAAATAGAAGAAATGTAGTTGAAAATACAAAACCAGACATTGAATGTGAAGTTTTTTTTACAGAACCTTTGGGTGGTGGTATGTTAATAACTAAAACTATCCACTGTTCAGGTTAGAAAGGGACCTGTGTCAGGATTTCCTGTGAAATGCCTCTTAACTGAAGATTAAGAGGTTATAGACTCAGGCTAAAGTTGCTGATCGTGAAACTTAAAAGGGAGCAGAGGTGCTTTTGGTGTAAAAAAGATTTTAGTGCACAATAAGACTTCTCAAGTATTAGTCTCTTCTTTGCATTTCTGGATTATCACTTTCAAATGTGTCTAAAATAGCAGAAAAATGTGCTGTGAGGAACAATTAAAATTCATGCCTTGATATATACAAGAGACTGTGACTATTTGGAAACTAAATTACTATGAATTTCTGAATTAAATTGCATTTAAATTACATTAATTTAAATTACATTTAGGTGATGCTTTATAAATGTAATGCTTAATGAATTTCATTATATATTTTGACCTCTAGAAATTACTCTTAGATTCCAAGAGAAAATGAAGGGTTGTTTTTTTTTCAACTCTCAAAGATTTGATGGAATAATGGTGAAAGGAATCGTGTTTATAAAATGCATCATTTTTTAAATTCTGCATGATATGTTTTAAATCCAGTTCAATCCTAAAATGGTCACTTCCTTCTGAAACTGGAAAGAATAATTGGTGGGATTTCTGACTAGCCATCACTTTCCCTTGGAAAAAAGGGATGCTCAAGAACCTCGCCTTGAGGATTGGGCTAATGTCAAGGACTTGTGTATTCAGTCACATTGCTCAAACGAGGAAGAAAAGAAATATTCTGGGAATAAAGTGCACAGATACACAAGCCTCTGCTGAAATCAAGTCAGGTTGCAGAACCACCTTGTCCTATATATCAATAATATTTTTAGTCTGATGTTATTTATCTGTCATTCAGTAATATTAGACCGCGCAGACTGCGTTCTCTTTGAAACTCAGGTTTACTTCTGTCCATGTTTTTTGTGTGTGTGACTAAAGAAGGCAGTAAACAGAAAATGAGAGGGTTTTGATTCTCTTGAGGCTCTACATGTGTAATATTTGAAATACAGAGTAGTAATATTGATGGCTGATTTAATGTGACTTACAGAATGGGTTTGGTGGTGTGGGGAGCTAAATGTCTGGGATATCTCTAGATACCTCCAGTTTCTTGTCTCGTGAAGAGCTGGGATAATCACATAATATTCCTGAAAGCAAACTAGCCAAAAGCTGTAAACACTTTGATTTTTTTGAGTTACCATATACAGTATTGTGTTGTTCTTTACTGGCTATATTCTTGTAATGCTGTTGTTGTAGACTTTGGACTCAGCAAAGAATCAGTAGATCAAGAGAAGAAGGCCTATTCTTTCTGTGGTACTGTAGAATACATGGCACCTGAAGTAGTAAACAGGCGAGGGCACAACCAGAGTGCTGACTGGTGGTCCTTTGGTGTTCTCATGGTACTGTATGCTTCGTCACTTACCTTGCTTAAGGTCACTAATACACTGCCTGTGTCTGAGTGAATGTCAGATCGTGTCCTGAAAATAAGCTTGTCCTGATCTAATTACGAATACTCGGGTAAGGGGGAGAGAGAATTCACAAACTGAATTGTTACTGAAAAAAAACAGCATCTAGTTTGATTAAAATTTACTTCTTACTTGCTTAGCCCTGTGAGGAGTACTTCTCAGGACCCCTAAATATCCTGTCTGTAGTCTGTTAGTAGTTTACAATGATTGTAGTCAGCGTGAAACTTCGGTTTGTACATTTATTTTGCATGTTACTTAAAGGCAAACAAAGACCTGAAAGGTTGATTTGGTGGAATACTAATTTCATTTTTGTAAGAGTAAGCCTGTTGAACAAATACTAGAGTAGTGAAATAAGCCAGTACCCACTAGCTCTTACATCTTTGTGGTGATGTGTTAGAGCATCAGCCTGAAATGTGCATACTGACATGAAAAGTAACGTGCTGGCTTTGAATTTATTCTTCTGGCTGTTATCAGAGTATGGCAACATCTAAAACTTGGTTACAGAGGAGATTCTGTTACTTTAAAGTAACTTAGGGATGTAAAATATTCCTATAGCATTATTAAATGACACTTGTCACTTGTTATCCCATAAACAGCCAGTGAAAACAAAGTTTTAGAGTCGTGAGTTTTGGATAATCTTTGAAAAAGCTCAAGCCAGCATGTCTGATGTAGGGCTAGAGAGGAGTACAGCACTTAATGCTTTGTTTGAACAACTGGGGGAAGAAGTGTTGATTTAGATTAACATTTGTTCTTTTCAGTTTGAAATGCTTACTGGTACACTACCATTTCAAGGTAAAGATCGAAATGAAACTATGAATATGATACTGAAGTAAGTATATCTTCTTTTTTTCTTTTTTTTTTTGGCAAGTCAGAAAATGTAATTTTCAGTGTGTTTTAACAGCTTGTTATAACTCTTTGTGCTTGAAGGTAATTAAGCTAGAAGAGGAACAAAAGAGCCAAGCCCCCTCAATAAGGTTTAGATCCCAGATTGTGCAACAAACCTGAAGTATTTACTGGAAGTAAAGTCATAAGGATGAACTTGCATTTTCCTTGGGGCTGTATAATAAAGATAAACCCAGCACAGTAAATTAGAGCAGCATTATTTACCACTCCTGTGGTTATGCTCTCTTGCTACTGTTACAGCATCCCTGATTTTGTAAGCAACAGTTAATCAGGAGTTGCTTTGTGTACGTGTATATGGAGGGTGCACTCACATCTTTCATATTAAATTACCTCAGTTACAACAGAAGCTGTCCAACAAGACAAACTGGGTAAACTGGTGATTAGTAAGTGAAGTCGTTGGGCAGATACGGTCTCGTCTTTGTGCTCTTAGCTAACAAAGAATTTCCTTTAGACCACATGCAGAGCCTTGGGCCTTTTGGGGGGGTGATAGTCAGGGAAGGGGTGAAAGACAAGCTCTGTTCTTACAGCAGTTTGAACTTAGGCCGAGTGTGAGTTGATAGTGATACTACCTGTGAAAGTGGCTGGATTAGATCAGTGGCCTCACTTGGAGCTCTTAAGTGGTGCCACAGTTCTGCAGCAGAGGTTCTTGGTTTAGCATAATTGTTTTCATAAAATAAGCTTGGTAAAGTCAGTAAGCTTTTCTACACTGGTTTAATGAGCTACTTCTTGAGGCTTCTGCTTCAAGAGGAGGATTAGAAATAGCTTCAGAGGCAGGTAATTTGGGATTTGGGGAGTCTCTTCTGGTGTTGATTCTGTTAGAGGTATTTTGGTGATAATTTCCTGGTGATGGGAAGATACCTTTGAAAATACTTAATGTATTCATGAGATAATTGTTTTATTCTGTTTTAGCACAAAGCTTGTTTTGGAGGCTTGGGTGGGGTTTGGGGTTTTTCATCTGGTATGGTTTTTGTTTTGTTGTGGTGTTTTGTTTTAAATCACTCATATAATGTGAAACTTAAACCTGATGAGTTAAATGTGTACATTCTACTGGAGTAGATCCTCAATACATCAAATTGTGCAATGAAGTCTATGTAGACAATTTTGTAAGACATATTTCTTCCTCTTACTTCTTACCTCTTTCCCTTTAGAGCAAAACTTGGGATGCCTCAGTTCCTCAGCCCTGAAGCACAAAGTCTTCTGAGGATGCTGTTTAAAAGGAACCCATCAAATAGATTAGGTTGGCTCATTTATTTTGATCTTTGAAATAAAATGTACTTGGGTTGAGTTGATTTAATATTTAAAGGAAGCAGTTGCTAGAGAATCTCAGGCTCTGGATGGTCTGTAAGAGTTGAGTTTAGATCCCGTTTCTTGTCAATTTTACATGTTGGGATGTTTAATATCCATTTCTGTATTTACAGTTCTCCCAAATAACCAGTTCTATGCAAAATTTTTAGAAATGAACTATTTATTAATGCAGTCTTCAAAGACTTTACCCAGAAAGTGGTATAAATACAGTGTTTTCTGTGTTCAGGAGCCGGGTCAGATGGAGTTGAAGAAATCAAGAGACATCCTTTTTTTTCTACTGTTGACTGGAATGTAAGTACAAAAGCTGTTCTTATTATTTTTTATGTGTTGTAGCATTATAAATATTTGCATCAGAACAGAAGACAAACCCTGCAATGCTTCTGACTTGCATTCTGGCTCCCACTCTAATCTGACTTGGCATCTGGAGCTGTAATGTTTATGGTATAGAGACTATTCATTATAAATTGTACAGTTACTTTTCAAATAATAAGAGTTGCAGCATTCTAAAGCTTAAATTGTCTGTTAGAGTATTTGTAGTTGGGAGAGGATGCCGGTGTCCCCTGTGTGCAAGAATCCTTCTCTTCAGTGCTTCTGTGTGGGGCACAAAGTCATGGGGACCGTATTTCTCTGACCTGTCTCTAGTGGGCCACAGCACATTCCTATTTTATCAGTCATACTCCATCCACAGTTGAAGTATTGACTCTGCGCAGAGATGATCAGAAGTCTGTGTGAATTCATGATTGCTTGCCTAAATTTTTAACAAGCACCTTGATGCTTTTCCTCTGTGGTTCTCTAATCTTTTGAGACGCGTTTCCCAGAAACATTCTCCAAACCAAGATGCTCTATATCAAACAAATCCCCTCTGAAAACATCCCTTTGCCCTCAAAAGGCTAGACACAATAGGCAGGACCACCTGCAATGCTAGCCAGTACTCTGCTCAACTGTTTCTTTAAAGCAGTTGTTGTTATCTTTCTCTTGATCTTTTGTATTTACTTCTGAGAAGGTGGTTTTCTAGCTCTGTTTATGCAGCATCTACCACGGAGTCCTGATTAGTAAGCAGAGTTTTCAGCAAGAGCAAAACTTCACTGTTGTCAGTACACTTCATAAGAGCAGGTTGGGTTGTTATGGCTTGATTATCTCCTTTTTAATATCAATTCCTCAAAAAAACCCCAAACCACCAGCAAGGAAGTTTGAAAGATCTGCAGTTCCAACTCCTCCTTTTATCCTTTTTTGTCCATCCCCCATCCCACCCCCCTTTTTTTAATTTCTTTTTTTTTTAAATTTGATAGTGCTTTGTATTTATTTCACTGTGGTGGTGTTGGTGACCACTTTTGTATTCTATCACATTCTTTCTTTGGGATGAATTCAGGTCCTTCTTCCTTGGTTTGTTGTTTGGGTTGGTTTGTTTGTTTTTTTTTTTTAAATGGATTCAGAAGAAAAAGGAAAAAGAGCTCTGTATTGTTTGACTTGTTTGGTAATGTTTCCTGTAGCATTTCAAATCAAAGGTACATGAAAGTAATTCAGTTCTTCTGTTTATATTTGTGGTTTTCTACTTCAATCTTTCATGAAACTGTTTTAATACAATAATATTTGAATTGCTTTCCATTCAATGTGGCAAAAGTACAGCACCCATGGAGGTTTAATAATAAGGCTTTGTCCTTCTCCTTCAGAAACTGTTCAGAAGAGAAATTCAACCCCCATTTAAACCTGCTTCTGGAAAGCCAGAAGATACCTTCTGTTTTGATCCAGAATTCACAGCAAAAACACCAAAAGGTAATTGTTCGTGGTTATAAATTGGTGAGCTTTGTGGGACAAGGGGGATCAGATTAATGGTACAACAGCAAACTTACTAAGAGAAAAAGCCAGTGACAAAAGGGAAGGGTGCAACAGGGTTCCAGTGCTTTGAAGGATCGTGTTCTTCTCAGAGGGTTCCTGTTCTTTGAAACAGTCTCTTAAATTTTGGTTCACCGAAAAAAATTATTAATAGCTGAATTATAATTTCTGGTAATGGTTTAAAGTCAGACATGCAGCGTTGGGGAGGTGGGGGAAGTATTGCCTGCGTTACTAGATGAGTTGCAAAGACAAATAGTAGCTTAAGAAATTTTATCTTTAAAATATCCCTTGGAAATTTACGTAGTGTAATAATCTCAGTAACTGAACTTGGAAACGAAGACAGTGAGTGCAAACAGTCTTTGTTTGGTGTGCTTCAAGTTTCACTTCAGGTTTTCTTTTTGTGAACTTTTTTTTTTAGCATCCAACTTTTAAAACCACTTGTCACATTTGTTTGAAAAATGTCTGTGGTTCTAATGGGCTACACAGAATCATCACTGAAATTTCACAGTGAGCACAAGTTGAATTCGGGGCTGCACATAATGTAATCTGAGGAAAATTTGCTTCTGATTATTCAGTAGTATCACTAATTGAATATTCTTGTATTGCCTCACTTCTGCCTTGCCAGCAGCATGTGCCCCACTGAAGAAGCAAATCTGCGAGCGCTCTTCTTTGTGATGCAGCCCTTGAACATAAGACTATAATCTTTATTTGTTTCTCATAAGTAGTGTTATGCTTCAGTAAACTTCTTAAAAACATGTATTCATACACTGGTTCCTGCAGTGTTTTGCAGGTTTAGATAAAACCCAGGAACACTTGTTTTGTGCGTATTACTGAAAGGAAAGATGACAGATAACTGACTAGAAGGTCTTATTTGATATCCAGCATTGCCATCGTTTGCTTCCCCTGAAAATGTTTCTTCCAACATCCCTCTCCTGAATGTTAAAACATAGCCTTGCTGGGCTGTAGCTGTGCTAATGAAATGTGTCTGCCACTAGATTCCCCGGGAGTCCCGCCTAGTGCAAATGCGCATCAGCTCTTCAAAGGATTTAGTTTTGTTGCAACTACCACTGTAGAAGATCATAAAATATCACCTCTCACCAATATACTGCCAATAGTACAGGTAACATTTTATTTGGAGGGAAGCTTTATTTGACATGCCAAAGACTAATCAATATTTAGCGTTTACAGGTTTTGGGTTTTTTTTTGTCTGGGGAGACTGTTATAAAATCCGCGTTATTAAAATGCTTCCGTGGGATACACCGGGGAAAAAAGCAAGTTGCTCTTTTTCTGGAGGCAGAATTCAAAGGAGCATTTGAAAAGCCTGGGCAAGGTGGGAACAGTGTTACGTCTCGTTGCTTTAGGTGACAGCTTGTGTTTGTTCTTTAAGCAACTTCACGGAAACAGCGCGCAGTTCACCGACGTGTACGAGCTGAAGGAAGATATCGGGGTTGGTTCCTACTCTGTTTGCAAGCGGTGTATACACGTAGCTACAAACATGGAGTTTGCTGTAAAGGTATTTGGAAGACATTTCACTGTGACAGTCCTGAAATGATGTAGGAAATACTTAAATGCATGAATTTTGTAGCTGGCTGTATGCGGTGCGAAATGAGAAACGACGCTTGCCTTGTTTGTTTAAACTCTGTATTGGCTTCTATAGCTTTTTTTTTGCGGGTAAAGTTATGGCCTTGAAGAACTGGCTTTGCAATAAGATCTCGAAGCCTGAAAATATCATACCGTGATGAGCACGGCTGAAATAAAATAAGATCCATAGGGGTGGAACAGGGCTGCAGGGAAGGAGCGCTGCTTCACACGGCACGGTGCCGTTCCGTGTCCGTTGGAGCAGAACAGGCTGCAGGAACGATATGGTTTTAACTGGTAGCAAGGAGAGAGCAAGAAATGAATAAGCAGTGGGATGTGAAGCTGGGAGATGAATTAGTCATGATAAGTAACAAATAACCAAGTCTAGAATTTTTACTTTTTTTTTTTTTTAAGTTGTGTTTATTCCGTTGTTGAAGTGAGAATATAGATTTAAAAAAAAAATCTTTATTATCTAACAATAAATAATTTAATAATAGACTTTTTCACCAAGTTGTTTTTCCTGTTGCTATATTTTGCAGATAATTGATAAAAGTAAGAGGGATCCCTCAGAAGAAATTGAGATTCTCATGCGTTACGGACAACACCCAAATATTATTACTTTAAAGGATGTATGTACCTCTTTTTCTCTGTTACCTCTTATTACACGGTAGTCAACAAGCAAACATAGATGTAGGGAATTTATTGGGATTTGTTAAATTTCTTTTACACAGGACAGTATATTACAAGAGCAGTACCTATAGTAAAGTGTTGAGTGTTTCAAAATGTGACAATGCCCTGATATTTTTTTTTTTTAAATGCTGTTGATTGAACTTGAAATGAATTATGATGTAAAGCTTAAAAATACCCCACTTCCACTTACTTCATTGAGTAGCTAAAGTGTTGGTAAGCTGAACTGGAAAAAGCAGTTGCATCTTATCCTGGATATGCTAAGTACCAGCAGCTAGGAATCATCCATAGAGGGCAAGAGCAGTGGGGAGTGGTAGGACTGCTCTCCTCTTATAACGGAAGTGCCTGGAACGAAGAATTTAATTTGGAGTTGGGAATTAACTATCAATTCCCTCAAGATCTCTCAGAATGACACACAAGCTTCCTTATACTTCACGCTGAATTGTGGAATTAAATGTTTCGGTCCCTGGTGTGTAATTATAGGTGGCCTTTTTAAATAGGTATGTGTGTATTTATGTGTGCCTGCGCTTGTTCAACTTCTCAGGTGTATGACGACGGCAGATTCATTTACCTTGTCACTGAACTGATGAAAGGAGGAGAGCTGCTTGATCGGATCCTCAGGCAGAAGTTCTTCTCGGAGCGAGAGGCCAGCGCCGTGTTGTACACGATAACGAAAACGGTGGACTACCTGCACTGCCAAGGAGTGAGTGGTTTCTTCCATCACACAGCTTCTTTCCCGTTTCTTAACGGTAGCAAGCGCCTGTTGGTAGGTGCTTTGGTTGGCTTGTTTTTAAGGCAGGAGGCAAGCTGATTTCTGAGTGGTTTATGACCAAGGTGAATAACGCTCACAACTCGTCTGTTATTCTGCCGAGCCTTTTTGACCTCACAGTTTATCAAACAGCAGATTCTTCTTCGTTTCTGCTCGTTGGCAAGTAGTTGTGTTCGTTCCAGTCGTGTTATGAGCCGGTAGGCTTTGTGACATTACTTGAACTAGAATTTTTTTGGTACTTGAAAGTTAATTGTTAATAAGTGTATTCATCTAGAGAACAGTTTCTTTTTCTTTCTAAATTGCAAATTCCAAACAAATGTCTGTGCGACTTCTGATGGGCTTCAAAACTTCTTCGTTTAAAGGTAGTGCATCGAGACCTTAAACCTAGTAATATTTTGTACACGGATGATTCAAATAATGCTGATTCTATCAGGATTTGTGATTTTGGATTTGCAAAACAACTTCGAGGAGAAAATGGACTGCTTCTCACTCCGTGCTACACTGCGAACTTTGTGGCACCAGAGGTATCTCAAGCTGCCGTGTGTTTTCTCTGTGGTGGTTTTGATGCGTTGAGTACTTCAAACTTTTTGTCAGTGCTTAAAAAAAAATGGAAAAATTCTGCTACTTTTCCTTAAATATAATTATATATACTTCATAAACACTGGTACATATGTTATTATAAACTTGCTTTAAAAATAGCAGAATCCACCCTCAAAAGTAAGATCTAAGTCTGTTGAGAATCTTAAGAGGTGATGTGGGAACAGGAATTAGTTTTGGTAGCTAATGTAGCCTGTATATCGAAAAATAAATAGTCAGACCTCTGAAGCTTATCCTGGGATTGAGTTGCCCTTCCTTAGGCTGTGTACTGGTATTGGTCTGGGGTGGGTTTTTTTTAATGTATGAAGAGTCCTTAACACTCTTTGTTTTATAGGTTCTCATGAGACAGGGATACGATGCCGCTTGTGACATATGGAGCTTGGGTGTTCTCCTTTACACAATGCTGGCAGGGTGAGAAATGCTTCTTAGATTTTTTTGTTTGTTTACTTCAAATCCCATCCTGCTGCACGAATCCATGCGTTCATTAAAACTGTAAAGTATTAGCTCATTGATTTGAATGCAGAATGACAGAGACACTGAAGAGGAACAGGAAGCTGTGAGTAAATGTGCACATAAACCAGGTTTATCTTACAGGTAGGTTCTCCCGTAGTGCACGACTGGAAGCTGCCAAAGACACTCTCCAGTTTCCAGGAGAGAATTTAGTCTGTCAGAGTATGTGGTGGTTTGCTTCTTTCTCTTTCTGCCTCTTGTCCTCCCCACTCTAGTATCCTTGTAGTCCATCTTCTGTTTCCTGCCACAGGCCTGACTCCTGGCCCTTTTGAAGAACACTGGTTTAGTTTTCTAAACCCTTAAGCTTTCATTAACCACTATGACATGTGGCCAAATGATAAAAGGCTTTCTGAATTTTGCTCTAACAGAAAAATAGCAGATTTTTTTTTTTCTTGTAGATAAATATCTATTAGAAACTTCCTCTTGATAAATTTATACTTCTCCTTGTAAAATCACCACCACCACCACTGCAGTTCTGTCAACAAAACTCCGGCTGCTGTATGATTTAAGTGCAGGTACATAGATACTGGGCAGCCTAAGCCTGCACGCTTGAGAAACACTGTCCAAACAAGAGATGTGATGGGTCAAAAGCATGAGGGAGGAACGGTCCAGCATGAATTCCCATCTTTCCATGTCTTTTCTCTTTAGCTTATCAACTAAAAGACTAGAACTCACTGGCCGGGGTAGTTTCTAAACCTCTGTTGATGATGGTGGTTGATCTTTCTGCTTTGAAGAGCTTCCAAAGTACTAAGAGTGCATTAAGCTTAATTATTATGGTTTGCAAGCTAATTTAAAATCTAAGCGTTATGATGCAGCTGCTCAAATCAGAGTAAGATTTGGGTTTTATAGTTGAAACTAACTTGGTCCTGGCTTATGATGATAGGGGATGTCAGAACATCGTAATGCTCTTGCCATTGTTAAGAGGTGTATTCAAGTGCTGCAGATTGTTTTTCAGATTTGCTACTTCAGATCTTTCTTGTTCCTCGCGGTAGGATTTGTAGAAAGTAAGCCAAATTTACAGGAAACCCTGTAAACAATTTGAAACCTCCAAACCCAATAATCTTGTGGTTTAAGCCTCCCAAACTGAAGTAAAAAAAAAAACTCTTGTGAAAATGTCCTTCTAGTTTTTCCCCAAATGATAGATGTACATACATTGTGCTCATTCTTTGCCTAATTAAATGCCCATACCCCAAACATGATACTACTCCAGCTTTATTGGGCCCTTCTGTTAAGGTGCTGCTCCAGGCTTGGATGACTTTACGTGCTCTGGTGATCTAGCAGAATTGGTTTGTGAATCACCGCTGTTTAACTTGAAAGTCTGCACTGACTAGAATGCGTTAAGATAAGAAGACATCTTTTTAGTCTGCATTTCCCATTTATTCTACTTGATTAACTGCAATTATGAGGAAAAGGAAGTTGTATGGCTTTAAAAATGAAATGCTAATCTAAGAAGTATTTAATAGTGTTTCTGTCAGCAGTAGGATATCTACTCAGAATGATTCATGAGATTTTTACCGGTTTCTTGCAGCTTCTTACATATAATGAGGGGTTTTATTGTTTGTTTTTGTTTTGTTTCAACAGCTATACTCCATTTGCCAATGGTCCTAACGATACTCCAGAGGAGATCCTGGTACGGATAGGCAGTGGAAAGTTCTCTTTAAGTGGAGGCAACTGGGACACTGTGTCAGATGCAGCAAAGGTGCAGATGTGTTTTGTTGTTATTCCTATATTTTTGTTCATTTGAATTTTACATCTACTAAACTTGGTAAAACAGACGAGTCTAACACAGTAGTTTGCTCTTCCTACCTGCAAACTTTAATGCAGTGAAGGTCATCTGGTCCAACCTCCTGCTCAAAGCAGGGTCAGCTGTGAGGTCTGACCAGGTAGCTCAGGGCTTTATTCCATCTGACTTTAGAAACCCCCAAGGGTGCAGACTGAGCAGCTTGGCTGCTGTAATGAGGAAAAAAACTTTTTATTTTCAAGCCAGAACATCTCTTGTCTTACTTTGTCCTGTATCTCCATTCCTTTGGCCATGCTGACTAAAAGAACGTCAGCCTTCTTGGATGCCAGGTCACCCTGGTAGTTCAGTTTGTCTACCAAAACCTCCCAGGCCTTCTCAGCAAAGCTGGTCCCCAGCTAGTCAGACCCCACCCTGTGCCTTGGTGACAATTTCTTCCTTTCCAAGCCCAAGACTTTTCATTTCTCCTTGCTGAAGTTTGTATGGCTCTGGTTGGTCCATTGCTCCATCCTGCCTAGATCCCTTTGGGTGGCTGCCCTGCCCTTGAACTCATAAGCTCTTTCCCTACACCTCCAGTTTGGTGCCCCACTGCAGACTTGGCAAGAGTGCACTCTCTCTCTCTCCCTTCCCCCAGGTCACCGATAAAGATTTACAATAAGATAGATCCCAGTATAGGTTTTTCTGATCACCAGTATTTTTTATTCCTTGTTTTTATTGGACAAAATTGGGTGGTTTTCCCTTAAATGGAAGGCTGCCTTTTTACAGTTACCTGTTAGCTCTAGCAGCTAACCAGTCTTGCATTAAAAGGTTAAATTAGTTTTGTAATTAAATGTTGTTCAGTGCTGAAGTCATCAGGTCTTTTGTCTTTGTTAGTACTTTAACAACCAAATATATCTGAATTATCTTGCCAAAAATCTTGATCAGCTTGATTATGCAGCTGTCCCTTTTATTCAAAGACTGCATCTCTCCCATCGCTGTGTGTTCTCTGGGTTTGGCACTGGCTGGGCCTGCAGGTATCTTAGTCACTGGTGTGTTACCTTTGATAAAGCTTGGCATTAATATTCAATCTTTCCCTGACCCTCTGGAACAGCACTCTGTTCATTTTGGTAGGAGTGATTCAGAATACTTCTTGGCTGACGCCATCTTAGCACAAGTAATTCACTTCTGGGTATCGAAGAATGCTTAACATTTTGTACCTAAAACAAAGGGAACATTCTGTCAGCTTGTTCATATTTTGTTTTCTTTGAAGCTATTCCTGTCTCTGTTCTGTGTCCTTCCCACCCAGCTCTTCTTCTGACCAACACTGCAATTACTAGCTTACTGCTAATGCTTCTAAACAGGCAATACCAAGTGTTCCTTTCTGTTGGCTTCGCTCTTTATATAGGTCCTTGAAAGAAAAATCCTGTGATGATGTATCACTATATATAAATTCAGGTGTAATGTGTAGACAGCAGACCCCAAATGCATAGCACGAATGAGGAGAGATGTTTCCAAATAACAGCTTTCTATGAAATCTGCCTGCTGAGTTTTCATACGATTCCTAGTCCTTCAAAGATGATACCAATAATAAACTGAAATACGAAACACACCAACAGCAGTAGGTTCCTTTACAATAAGGGCTCACTCTGTTAAACTGATTCAATAGTACAACACATTGTTTTCTGACTTCTGCAGTGTCAAGGCACAGAATGATCCGATTTGTCTGCTGATGCTCGCGCGCATGTGTGTTTGCATTGTGTTAATCCCTGCCACACAGGACACTTTCTTTCACTGCTGCCATAATTAATGCTTTCAAGTCTGTATAAGATTATTTTAACTGAATAATATGTTTTTGTTTGGTTTGGTTTTGGTTTTTTCTTTTTTTTTATCCAGGACTTGTTATCACATATGCTTCACGTAGATCCACATCAGCGATACACAGCTGAGCAAGTATTGAAACATTCGTGGATAGCCTGTAGGGACCAGCTGCCACATTATCAACTCAACAGGCAAGATGCACCACATCTAGTAAAGGTAAAACAACCTGAAGGCTGAGTGTTGCTTGAGCTAGTGGGTGTGCAATGAATTGGGTCACTTTTAGAGTTTTTTATTCAGAAAAGAAATAAGCTTCCTTTTTGTTTTCCCTAATACATATGTATTTCAGTTACATAAGCAGACAAGTTGTTGGTAAACTAATTTTTTTTTTTAACCTATGTGCAAAGGAAGAGGCTTTTCTGGGTGTTTTCAAAGATTAAGGTAGCTTTGGCCATGCAGAAACCTGATAGGAAAGTTATCTGAGGCTGCCACAGATTTCCGGAATAAGAACGATGAGAAGATCATGGATTTGTGTCTGTGACTGGCTGATATGCTTTCCTAACTTAAATGAAGAAACCACACCACAATTTTTCCAGTGGTAGTTTATTTTTGTTCTGTATCTGCATTTCTGACTTGTGTCTCAAAAACATTCCACTCTGTGCAGCCAGTTTTTAAGTTGACTTCGTTCGTATTTTTTGGACTCAAACCCAAGAACTTGTGACAACCGGTCTTCGTCAGTCAGCACCTGAATAGCCGCTTAAGTGGCTCTGTTTGATGAATCGATGCTAATATTGCTTGGAAGATGATAATTCTGACCCACATTGAAAGGTTGCTCCTACATCTAAGGTCTGTAAAAAAAAAATAAGAAAGGGAAGGAAAAAGGAAAGGAGAGGAAAGCAGAAAGGAAAGGAAATGTCAGACACCCATGCGTAGAAACCTGAAGGATTCGTCTACAAATGCGTTGTTTTTCAAGACAACCTTTACAAAATGTGCATGACCTGCCCTAAGTCCTCTTTCTTTATAGAGTTAATGAAGAATTGAGTCTTCAGTTGCTTTATTTTCCGACAAAAATGACCTTTCCAACCTTTTATATTTCATTGTCTCTAGGGAGCCATGGCTGCTACATATTCCGCACTGAATCACAAGACATTTCAGCCAGTGTTAGAGCCTGTTGCAGCCTCCAGTTTAGCTCAGCGACGGAGCATGAAAAAGCTAACATCAACAGACTTATAGATCCACTGGGACACCTTAGCAAACAGAAGCAAGGGGAGAATCCAATAAGTGGCTCTATTTTGCCTGACCTGTGATCAAAAGGCATCTATGGTTTCCTGCTACACTACTTGAATTCTGTAAAAGTCCTTTTTTTAAAAAGAAAAAAAACAAAAAAAAGAAATCCACAGGTTCATACTGTGTTGTTTTACAGGCCGTATCTGTTAAATTAATTTAAACATCAGGTACACCATAATGAATTTCTCTACACTGTCCTTTAAGAGATCTGTTGCAAATATTCTTTCACATTCTGTATAGTTTTGCTGGGTTCTTTTAAAAAAAAAAAAAAAAAAGAAATGTTTTAGGGGACCGTTGCCAATGACCAAGCTGTACATAAAGTGTCAGTGTGAGTTTTCATTTCTTTACACCTTGAGACCCCGTTACGAAGAACGTATTCTGAATTTTTGTAATTGGGCACTTAATTCAACTTAATTTACCTTCTTCATTACTGTTCTGAAAAGCTGACTAATGTCTCGTGCCCGTGCGAAATGCGTTAGCGTTGCTTTGGAAGGTCTGCGTTTGCACGGTGCCAAGAACTGGTAAGTTCACCTGAAAATACAAGCAAAAGGGATGTGTAACATTCTGCACTTTACCTGTAAACCGAATTTGATCGCTTGTGACTCAAAAGAAATGCAGGTTAACAAATGACCTCCTAGAGGAAAATGAACGTTTCTAGTTGTTACCAGGAATGATGTTGTGTCCTGCACTGAGCTGGAGATAGTAAGTCTGTGGATAAACTGCCTAAAATTCAGGATCTCGATAACATTGATACCACTTTCAGACAACATCATGCAATACAATGTGTTTTGTTACTTACATCATCTCTCCATTAATACATTGACTCTCTGCTGTTTCCTCAGCAGTCGTTTCCCCTGAATATACCCAATATTAAGTTTGCTTGGAGCGTAGGACAAACTGACACTTTATTATAACAAACTTGGCATGTGGATTTGATCTTTTTTTTTTTTAATTTATTTGATTTCTATAGAACGTCGCTTCTATCTGAATCTCTCGCCGCATGTACAAATATTACAGAACATAAATGCAAAGTTCTATTTGCCTAACTGTAGGGGTAGCTTGGGAAAATAAATAAGCCTTGCAGTGTGCCCTGATAAGGGAATTCTGACTGAAAGATTTCACAGTTATGGACAAGTCACTGCGGCCAGCACTCGCTCGCCTTCTCTGCTTTGGTGTTGAGCTCTTTCTAAATGCTGTGATGGAGAGGAAATTCATTTCAGGGCCAGAATTGTCTTGGGGTTTTCTGACTCAAAACCAGTGCTGACTGGTAGTAGACTGGGAACTAATGCATTCCTAGCTGCTGAATTTAAAAGTATTGTCAGAAGTTGAAGACACCGTGCAGTTGTACTCTGTCCTGGTAGGATGATATGCAGTTTTAAATACTAAGTATATTAGAGACTTAACAGTTAAGACTGTGAACAGCTGGAAAAAACACAAGTGACCAAAAATCACGTGTAGTTCAGACTGATTTGCCACTGTTGAGTTTCCTATTCCAGACACCTTTGGTATAGCCAATTGCAAGACACCAGTGACAGCAGAACTTGGCGTTTTGAGACCGAAAAAGAAGCTCTCAGGAGAATTCTGGCCCAGCTGCCAAGAGGGGTGGCAGTAACTCGGATCTTAAAAGGCAGAGAGTGCTGGTTGGTTTTTGCTTATACCTGTGAAGTACTTGGTGGTGTTGGAAGTACTGTTAGATAAGCTGCTTTCTTTTATTGTGGTGGGGGAAGATGGAAGTTATCTGGCCAAATAGTTAGGTATGAATATATGTAGATTTGAGACTTAATGAATATAGCAAACATAGGTGTGCTATTTGTATCATGCAGAACATACCCCATACTAAATTTCTTGAGTGTTTGATAGATGTTGGAAGCTTTAGGGGCCATTTGTGCCTAGTTTTGAGGTGCCTGTTTGAAATGCTTGAAAGTTTATCAAAGGACACATCTGCTTCCTGAAAGCTTATTGTTCAGTACAAAATCTGCCCCTTATGCAGCTGATTCACCCTTCTTTTCATTCCTGCCAGCAAGAATGCCTGTAAACCTCTTGTCTACAGTCTGTTGGTATAATTTTTTTGTAAATTTACACATGACTGCCAGAAGAATTTGAATTCTTAAGAAAATTTTCTGAAGAAAATTGAATTTATTAAGAAAAAAAAAAAGTAGTAAGGTGGTGGAAATAAAGCCCCTTTAGCCAAGGTCAAGGTATAACGTGGGTTGAAATGTAGTAGTAAAAACTGTGTTGGGGATAGAGGGGTAATGCAAGGCGTGGAACACAAGAAAAATGTCAAACTTGAATTGTCTTCAGCTTTCCCGTAAGGTAGCAGCTGGTCTTTAATGGCTTTATTCATGAATCATTAAACAGTGTTTATATTGGTATTTTCTTTTAGCTTGCTTAGAAGCACCACATTATAAGCACCTTAAAAGCATTTTGCACAAAAGCAGTTGTAAGCAGCCTGAAGGTACTTCAGTTCATCTTGGTGCGCAACACGAAAGCGGTAAAAGTACAGGAACAAGATGGAATTTCTGATTCTTAGCAAAGAATGTCAAACATCTTTTGGAAAGTTATCCCTGCTGGTTTTCTGTCATTGCTGGCCTCTAGTGCAAGTGGTACTCCCGGGGTCAGAGCAAGATTTTGGTGGCTGCAACATTACAAAGTGGTCTTGCAACAAGGAAAACCTGTGGACAGACACCTTTGTTATCTCTGACAGGCCAGTCTACCCTGGTATGCCAAATTGAATCCTTAATTAGGGGGGGGTGGGGGGAGTTCACTTGCTGTGAATATTTCAGCATATCAGTCTTGGAAACTTTTTTGGATATGCAGGGATACAAAAGAGATCGCTTGCAGCTTATTCTCATTATACAGTGTTTGTTTGTCATCATCTTTGTGATACTATTTTTGGAACTTCTTGTATACTTCTCTTTTTTTTTTTCCTGAACTTAGGTTTTGTTCAGTTAAGCAATTATGTAAAAGTAGTGTGGTCTGCTCGTGAGTAATCAGTTACAAAGGAAGAACACTTCGTTTGAACGTGCTCTTGGCTGGAGTGGAAGGTCAGTGTGAATTGTTTCCCTTCCGTATAGTCTCTGCACAGTTCAAGGTGACAAAACTAGTTACGATCTTACTGATTTACTTTCCTTAAAAGAAGTAGGAGTAAAGCTGCTGTGAAGGCTTAAAATTACAGAGAAATAGGCATATGTGCTGTGTAATTAAAGGAATTGCCAATGAACTAATTAGTATCTTAAATAAGGTAGTCTTTTGGATATGGCTTCTCTTACTGCCAGCAAAAATAGCATCTTCTCTGCTGTTTGATAACAGCAGTTATAAATTGCAGAATCACAGAATGGTAGGGGTTGGAAGGGACCTCTGAAGATCATCTAGTCCAACCCCCCTGCCAGAGCAGGACCAAAATTAGGGCAGATGACTCAGAAATGCATCCAGACAGGTCTTGAAAGTCTTCAGAGGAGGAGACTTCACAACCTCTCTGGGGAGTCTGTTCCAGTGTCTGTAACCCTTACAGGAAAGAAGTTCTTCCTCATGTTGAGGTGGAACTTCCTGTGCTTGAGCTTGAAGCCATTGCCCCTTGTCCTGTCACAGGCCACAAGGGAACGGAGGTTGTCCCCACCTTCTTGATGCCCAGCCCTCATGTATTTATAGACATTAATTAGACCTCCTCTCAATATAAACAAGTGCTAGTTCAGAAGTGCACATAGAGCCTGATACGTTCTCACTAAGAGTAGATTCCACAGACATCAGCTATTACTGGAGCAAGCTCATGACACATTTGGCTGTTCTTTCACCCCTTGGATTTTGCATTTCCTGCCTTTGTTTTTTCTCTTCCATAAAAAAGTGAGGAACTCTATTGTATTCCAGTTCTGTATCCAAAACCTGTGCAGAGGCATCTATATCAGGCCAGTGGTGCTAACGAAGAGTGCCCCAACCCAAGACCATTGCCATGGATGGGTCCATTTCAGCCACTGTTTTGTGGCTTGTGTAGTCTTGATGCGCCTTGTGTGTTGTGTTGGGGTTTCCCCCTTTCCTCATCATTATGCTTAAGCCCAGGAAATCCTCCGTGACCGCACCAAGAGCCAAAGGTGTAGGTGGTCTAAGTGTACTATCCACTTGAGATCTGTCTTGTAGCGTGGTTTAAACGTTCTTTCATCCAGAGAAGGCATCTAAATCTCACTTAAGTCAGTCACATTGAGCTTGAATTCTGTCTTCCGTCTTCCAGTTAATTTTTCAAAGCTACTCTTCATATGCTCGGTAGTTAAAATTACTTCTGGCAACCTTCAGCAACTGGAAGTTCCTCGCAGTACACTTACAGACCTGTCGTTTGACACGCTGCTGCATCCAGTACTCTGCTCTCTGCCCTCAAATGTTGCAATTAAAAGGTTGGTGTAGCTTGTAAGAATGGAGTTAAATGAATTACCCAATACTATAGTAATTATCCTGATGGGTATCAATGAAATTAGGCTAAATCATCAATGCAAACATGGAGGTTTATGTGTTTCTGTAGCACTTAAGTTTCTCAGTTCTATCCAGAATTAGAAGTTTGCGGATATTTGTGGGAGGGAAGGGAGGTTTTTCTTTCTCAAAGTTTTCAGGAGGCTTCTGAAGCCGTGAAAATAGAATCCTTATGGAATCCTATGGGAGCTCTATAGGATTAAAAATAAACATAAATTTCTCCTTGGAAGTTTATTCCAGAACTTTCTGAGGTATGTGGTGATCCCTGTTGGTACCTCACCTCTGCTGTCATTTCCTACTGTGCTGTCCTGCATTAACACCCCTTTAGTTAAGCACATTCTGGATACTGGTTGTTCTGACTTCAGTGTATTTGTTAAATGTTTCCTCCCCGAAATTATACTGCCTGTTGATAAGCTTTAGATTGTCCTTTGGGAATAGAAGAATGAATACAAATTAAAAGAACAAACAAACAAAAAACAGCCACCCTTAGCTTATAGCTAAAGCTAACTTATTTTAATTTCTGTAATTAGACATCCCTCCAAAATAATCAATGACACGTTTTCTTGAGAATTTTTTTTTTCCTCTGTAATGAAAGCAAACTTTGAAAGCTTTAAAATTTACTTAATTGATTATGTCTCTTAATGAAGATTTGGGCAACAGCTTACTACCAATAGTATGTTTGAGTAACGCTGATTCCTGTTTGGGGGTGGTTGTTGTTTGTTGGGTTGTTTGTTTTCTTTTGGTGTTGTGTTTTTTCTTCTTTGATGTGAGGAGTGAAAAGATGCTGGAGGTGGATCTCCTTTGCAGGACAAAGCGTTCCTCTTTTGTGTGGTTTGCAATTAGGCTTCCCAGCAGCGTTTGCAGAGTAATTGCGTTGTCGTAACATCCCAAGCACTTTGGAATCTTGCACTGATAACTCTGATTGGAGCTAAAACTCTCCTGGCACGTGGCTGGCTCTGAACGGCGAAAGACGAAAGGGCATTAATTGAAAACAGTGTGCAATGAATTACGTGCTCTCTGAGGTACTTCAAAGATGAAACTATACAAAAGGTCCCCGTTATCAGATATTGTAACGTCATTTCTTTCTCTGAGCATATTGTGGATTTTGTATCATATTGTATTTATTTCATTTAATTTTAAAAAGGAAAAAAAAAAATGTTTTCTTTAAAGCTCTGTATATATTGACATTAAAGTTTGCATTGTACTACGTTCTCTTCTCCTTGTAAGGCTGAATCTGGTAGTGCATTGTATGGTATGTTGTTTTTCTTTGCACTGTGCTGCTAAAAGATACTATTGCCTTGAATTACGACATGCCAAAGACGACCTCAAAATTGTATTTATTTTTGTTAAACTTTGTGAATAATGATAAAGGTACAGTTTTAAATAGCTGGCAGTTCCTTGAGTACTAGAATAAAAAGGTTGCAAATTCATAATATTTTCTAATTGACAAAAATCCATCATTTATGATTTGGAAGTTCACCAACTCCTTTTTATTTTATTTTATTTTTTTAATTGATAGAAAAACCAACAAGTGAACGTTCCTAAATTAAATGTACTGTGAATTGCATTATTTAGTACACCCTGCCAAAAAAAGAATCTCATGTCCATCACAAGCTGTTTATCAGTTTATGCTCCCAGGCCAGTGTCTCGAGCCCCACGCTCAATAAAACGTACATTCACTGCTAGGATTGATGTATTACTTCAGGGTGGTATGAGCTACCTTCTATACATTGCTCATGTATCTGTTCATTTTTTTTACTTCAGATAAGAAGAGGAAATAGATTTCCTGCAAAGCTCTGGCCCTTTGCATTACAGATGAAAGTAATCCCATTAAAACCAGTGACCTGCAGCCCTGGTTGGAGTGTCCCTGCGAAGTGTTGCTGGTTTTCTTTACAGAAGCCTTGTTTTTTGGTTACACCAAAAGGTTTTTTCTTTTTTCCCCCATAGTTGCCTGAAGTAAATCCATCTCCTGGCTGAGGTTTGCTCACACCAAGTCTTTTTTACAAGCGTTGAGGCCTGTCTGGTGGTGGAGATGCCTGGACATGTAGGAGATGACAGGTGAAACAGTTTCTAAGGTGGTGGCAACTTCCTCAGTTGTTCTTGAAGGTAGGCAGGAAAGAATAACCCCAGTGGGTACTACTGATTCTGAAACAGCAGCCACAACGGAGTCCTGAGAACCAGACTCTTAAGGCAGTGAGTTTCTGTAGACTTCATAAAGGTGATGGTGGGGGGAGAAGAGACAAGGCATGGGTTGAAAACCAACCAACCTTGCTCATCGGATCCTAGAGGGTGTTTTCAGAAACTAAGGACAGGGAAAAGCCAAGCGTAGAAGAGACACTCCAGAATGTGTCTTTTTTTCTTTCCTGCCAATGTTTGTTCTCAGAAGCTGTTTTCCTTCCCCATGATTCATCTATGAAGCTTTATAGCTGTAAGAGGCACCTTCCCCAATCTGTCTTTTGTGCTTTTATGGGGTAGAAAATGTTTTAAGGTGAAGAAAAATCTGTCAGAGATACTTAAAAATATGCTTACTTCAGCTGAGAAGCTCTCCAGAGGTAGTCATCAGACCAAGTTCGCAGCAGCAGCAGCACAGTGTAGTATCACGATGGACACCAAGGACCTGGGACACGGAGGAGGCCAAACAGATACCCAGCTCTGTGACTGATCTTGAGAGTGAAGAGCAGGAGGTAAGGATTGAGACCACAGTTAAATGATTCACTTACCTTAGAAACCCTGAATTAAAAGCTCCCTTTCCAGCCTGTCCTGGTCTTTAGGAAGCAGAGGTACAGATCTGCTGTTGGATGGGACGCTTTCCTTCTGGTGGGGCAGCGCGTGCTGCTGTCCTCCATTCAAACCCAGCTTTGCCCCAGCACGAGCACAGGGCAGGAAGCACTAGTGGGTCTCTGCTGGCACCCTGACAAAACACAGATTTTTACTGTATTTATTTATTTTTTATTTTAAGAATTGCCCCCTAGAACTTCTGGGGAGTTTCTCTTCAAGAAAAAAGCCGGGACCTCTTGTATGCTCTTAACAGAGTCGTCTTATGTGTCTTTTGCCTGAGCTATTTCACTGTGTTGAGTCCTGGGTGACTAAACCATTAACTTTGGATGCCCTAATAGTGCCAATCACCTCGTTCCTCAGGTACGTTCCTGGCTCTGGTGGCTGTCAGCATCCAGGTTTGTGTCCTGGTCTCTGCTGGGATGGCTGGGATCTGGGACTTTGAAATTCTGAAGAACTGAGTAATTTTTTTAGGGAATGTATTTGCTTGTGCTTCTAAAGGCTTTTGCTGGGGGTTACGAGTGAATGTGTGGAGCACTGGCAGCTGGATCTCCTGAGAACCTTAGGGTTTGTTTGGAGGTCTGTGGTTAAACTGCGCGTTGATCATAGAGCAAGGTGTTAGAAACAGGCAACGTGTTCTCTCCCACTTCTTTGGGGCTGAATTTAGTAGTTTCCCAGGTGAGAAAGCAGCAGGAGGCGTGAGGTACAGCACAGGGGCTGCGATTCCTCCAGGACTCCTGAGAACCGGGTCCCTGTCAGGTCCCGACTTACAGCCCCCTCCAACCCCGCGGTGCCACGTTCAGCCCCCTCTGGCTGCGCCTGGGAGGAGAGGGGGGGTTCGGTGGCGTTTAACGTCGCATTTGCACCCCGAAACCGGCCATTGGCGCCGTGGGGGCTTTCGCGGAGGCCGTGGGGTTGCAGCCCCGCCGGCCATGGGGTCGCAGCCCCCGGCTTTTGCCGTCGGCCCAGCTCCCGGCCCTGTGGGGCCCGAGCAGCCGCCTCCCGCTGCTGCGCTCCCGGCCTGGCCCAGCAGGTGGCGGCCGCGCCCCGCGCCCGCCCCGCTCGGCTCCGCGGGGAGCGGGGAGCTGCTGGAAACCTGCCTACAGGGGCTTCGGCCGCCGCGGAAACCTGCGGAGACTGCTTCGAGCTGAAGGATGTATAGGAAGGAAGGCGATTTTGGAGTTTAATTGCGGTTTCTTTCCTTTTCGCTTTTGAAAAGGGTTCGTTTTGCCTGCAACGGCGCTGCCGAAAGCGAGCTGCTGTTGTGCTGTTGGGATGTCATCGGCGTTCCCGGAAACACGGCGCTGCTTCAGCACATCTCCTCTCCCATCAGCAGCTCTCCTCTCCTGACCGCCGAGCGGACGAG
>WTSP01020715.1:0-16463 GCA_025331215.1 Actenoides lindsayi | reverse complement strand
ATCTAGTCCAACCTGTTAAGGTAAACTATATATATATATAGTTTAAATGAGATAGCCCAGCATCCTGTCAAGCTGAGTCTTAAAATGTAGGGGAAATCCATACTTCCCTTGGGAGATTATTCCAATGTCTACTTGTTCTCATGGTGAAAAATTTTCTTCTGGAGTACAATCAGAATCTCCCCAGGAGTAACTTGTACCCATTACCCTTTATCTTTTCCATGTGACTCCTCATAAAAAGGGAGTCTTCATCTTATTGGTAGCCACCTTTTATGTACTGGTACGTGGTAATAAGGTCTCCCACAAGCCTTCTCTTCTCGAGGCTGAGCAAACCAAATTTTCTCAACCTTTCTTCATATGGCAAGTAATTTCTTCTGCTACTTACATAAACGGAAAAACAGTTCTTCATTACACTCTCTCACTCTTACTGTTTGAAATTCCTTTAGAAAAAAAAAAACAAAAAAACCCCCCAGAAAAACAAAGCATGATTAATTCTGTGGTAGAAATAAAGCAAGGCTAAGTGCTAATATGTCAAACTGTGTTAGCTTTCCCTTCTCCCTGTGTGCTTTTTCTACTGTAAGATGTTTGAAAGAAGAACAATGTCTTCTAGTGTGTTCATTCAGCACATAATACAATGAGATATTGATTGTCAAGAGTAATTCTGGACATCAACATAACACCAGGCAGCTGCTAATGAAGGTCTTTCCTAAGCACTGTTACTCATAATGGTTCTAGGGTCTGACCAGGATTTTTTAATCTTCCAGTGCCCTCCCAGTTAATGAGTTGCACTACAAGTCCTTTCACTCTAACATGCATCTTCTCCACACTCTTTTTCCCTCATTTGTTTTTTGAAACCTTTTAATAAACTGGTTTTCTATCTGTTGACCCAGTTATTTTATCAATAGCTATTAATGATCCCAGGTGGTACAACTGTCCTAGAACAATCAGATCACATGGTGTAGAGCTTCATGCTCCATAAATATTTCAAGGTGCTGGACAAAAAGCTAAGACACTGAACACAAACATATTTTTCATCCAGTGTCTGTTCCATAATTACAGGAACTTTGTCTTTTAGCCATTTTACCTAGTGCAAGCAAATCAGCAAGCAACAATAATAAAAAGGATTTTTTTCATATTATAGTTGGACATCTGCAGTTGAAGAAATGCACCACTTCATCTTTAGTAAATCAGTGAAACCTAATGTTAATACAATGAAAGTAAAAGAAGAATTCACTAGTTTCTCATGTTTAAATAGGTTTGTCATTTGATGTCACATGGGGGCACTGACTTCTATGGCACCCTGAAAAGATCTGCTAATTAACAGTACTGCAGTGATGGATTAAATTCTCTGCAATTAAGACTCTGCGTACCTGCAGACATTGTATACTAAACCGAAAAAGGTTTGTGTCAGGTTTGACTCTGAATGACAGTGTAGAGCACTTGCAAACCTCTAACAGTGTCTGTCATGAGATGCTGTGTTAACAATATGCAGTTTGTGAGTGAGACTTGTCCACAGCTGTGGCTTCCCGTATCATTCTATGTTAATACCAGCTTTCATTAGGACAGGCAGACAGAAGGGGAATTAAAGCTTTAAAGAAGTTTAAAGAAGCTAAACTTCACCACCCTAATGCCATGATTTCACAGAAGGAAGGAAAGTATCAGAGTCTCCACAATAGGCAATGGTGTGAAGGACTGTGTCACAGCTTTAACTTAGCTCAAGTTCTACCCTCCACTGTGCCACAGACTCCAGAGGGATGTGCCTCAACACATCAAAGAGCCATTTCTAAGTAATAGGGACTGAATGACAGTTGATAGCTTAAATTTGGAAAGACCCTTTCTAAAGACAAGGCTTTTAGAGAACCTGTGCAAGGATAAAAAGCAATTAAGATCATTCACTAAAGATCTGGGAAAGAGCAGATGAGAAGCACCAGAATCTGAGCAAGAGAAACTGCTTGGATTCCTCACAAAGGCAATGACAGGTGGGGTGGTTAAGGAGAGAAGTGGGTTCTTCTGGAAAGGAAAAATTATGAAGTATTTTATCAAAGAAAAACTTTAAAAAGTGAGGAATGGAGGAAAGCAATTATTTCCAAAGTCTTGATGTGTCTTATAACCTCATGCCGAGCACAAATATTTCAAAGCTCAATATTGTTTCCAGTTTCTCTAGGTCTTCAAAGTGGTGACACGACAATGATGGCCTGGGGGGCTAAGTGGATCTCGTCTTTGTCCCCTCTTATGTGAGACATTCACAGACTGCATTTAGGTTCAACATTTTGGCTCAGGAGCTTTTTTATGCACCCCTCAATACAAAGGACAAGGTCAGTATCTGTTCCTACACTGATTAGCTGCCTTGGTGAGACTAGCTCACGCTGACTAGCATTTATTTGCTCATGTCCATAGCATTAAAGGTCTCAAAACTAACACACTACTGAACAAGGCTCACATTGCAGAATTAGACTCTCATCCTTAAGGATCTATTTTTGCTTAGGACATCAGGGAAGCAGTCATCTCTTCCTTTCCTAAAGATTTGAGAACTTCCAATCTGTTTTTCTAGCAACACAAGTATGAAACAGCTTTTCCAGCTATGCAGACATGTCATTCTGCTGCTATCAAGCTGTGTATCTGAAATATAACTAGACATAGAGTGATGTGATCATGATCCTGTTGACTTATGTAATTCCGTCATGAGCCTCTCTGGTATTCAATGTTTTTATTAGAACGCCAAAGTATTTTTAGAGATTTTTTTTTCTTAATACTAGTCCTGAAATTTTTGGGTATAGTTCATGCCGTTCAAATAATCAGTATCATGATCACCATGTTGATGAGAAAGCTTCCAGAAAGCAAAAATTAGAAGGAAAATAGGATTCTGATGGTATGACAAAAGTTGTTTTAGTCCTTATGAGGCAGTTAATGCCCTGTTGACTTGTACTGATTAAAAAGCCCAAGCTAAATGTCACAATATCTAGATTGAACTGTGGGCACAGCGTGATGTGAAATCATTACAAACCCATGCACTTCAGTTGGTGCAGGTGAGCTTGTGGGTTCACTTCTTCAGGCATGATCTTTCCATAACACAAAAAAGGCAAGAAAAATTCTAAGCAGATTTCCCTCCTTCAGTACACTGTCTAAAATTATTGTAGGTAGGAATAGAGTATGAGATTGGAATAGGAGTTTCATTCTCCAGTGCTTTAGCTGTAATGCTGAAAAATTTGGCTGATGAAACAAGGTTCTGAAGAACAGAGGTGACAGAGGCCCTGTTTGTTTATTAAATGCGTGTTATACAAGCCAAGGACAAAAATAAATCGAAGATTAATCCAAATTGAATTTTTTTTGTCTTGCATCCTGTTCCCTGGCTTGCTCCAACAAAACAGAATTCCACCTTTGATGTTTTGGTTGGAATTTTGCAAGATGTCATTTTGACTTTGTAGGTCTGTTTAGATAAGAAAATCCATTTTGATAAAATGGATAGAATGTTGCTGGATAAATACTACAGCATCTGGTAAAACTGGCTGCCAGTTAGCAGGTCAATATCCCATGAAATTGGTTGTGTAACTGCAATACTGCAGACAAGTGCCGATGTTCCAGTGTGGGGTATTGACTCCTATTCTCAAACACCAGAATAGAAAGTTGTCACCTTCCGGAATTCACAAGTAAGGATAAAGAAACTTGGCTCCTTGGCAAAGCAGAGCTGTTTGGTATAAAATGCAGATGTGTTAGAATTTCCACAAAAACAAAACAAAAAATGCAGAGTGCTAGTAGTTGTGATTGACAGAAAGCATTTTAGCAAAATATCTTCTGAACCCAGTTGGCCTGATGATCACCACATTTCTGCAGCAAATGGAAAGGGAAATGCATGTATAGAGCAGAACAGGTGGGGGAAAACTACAGGACATTGCATTTCCCCTATTGTTGCCCACCCCTCTGTATCTACCACAGCACAGAGAAATTAAAATAGTTGTGAAAAGGTAGTTAGAGGAAAGGTGTTAAAAGCAGCCATTCTCTGAAATGTATAGATTGTAACAGTCACTCACAAATTAACTGGCAACTTCCTGTTATTTTCACACTGCTTTTTTTCAGTGTGAAGTTCCACTTTACCTTTTCTTTCCCTTGCATATGTGCATCCTTAGGACTGTTGTCAATCAAAGCAAATGCCTTCAGGCTTGAGGGAGAAGATGTTGCTGAGGTCTTGACCTGCCACACGGATGTCCTGAGATATGGGCCAGGATTTTCAGTGTATTCTCAGGCTCTGCTGTAGTGTAGAAGACAGCCCCGTGCTTTTTGCTCCGCTACAATTTAATCCTCCTTCCACCTTGGAACAGAAACTGCAACTTGAATCACTAGAGCTGTCCATCCTCTACCCATCTGAACTGAAACAGCAAAGAAATAGGGTGAAAATTTCCAGCTGTGAGGAAATGCAAATGATAATGCTGAGAAGTTTCCACTTACAAAACATGAACACCAACAGATTCTGTAACTAAAATCTGAATGTAGACAAGGATTTCCTTTGAAGCAAAACAGTAGATTTCTGAGTCAGCAAAGATGAAGAAGATCCTTGCACTTAAGACTGATGAAAACTGCCTCAGCCTCAGTTGATGCAGAGCAGCCCTTTCATACCAGGGCCTCAAAGTACAATGATGGTCAGTGCTGTACCTTTGGTCACAAGGGTCTCCCTCCTCCACATCCTCTTCTAGACTCCAAAGGGCAGTGCTTTCAAACACCTGATCCTGCTGCCTATGGTGTCTGCAGTGGGGCTCTGCAATCTTCCCTTTTTGACAAGATCTCAGCTTGCAACCATGTTGCCCATGAGGCTGAAGAAGCGAGGAGCCTGTCTGCGCTGTTTTCCTCCAGGACTCTGTCAGCATAAATGGCATCGGGCTTACTCAAAACCAAGCACAGTTTATTCGTTAAGAGGAACATGGAGAGATGATCTTGTAATAGGAAATGAGTGCGAGTTCTGTGCAATGTCACCTTTTGATTTTCTGTAAGCTTCCTGGTGAACATGTGCAGAGTCTGGGTGTTCTCTCACCCTCTGAGGGGCCAATTTGTTCCTTCTTTACCTACAAATTGATGTTGTCATCTCTGAGCAACTGCCAGCTTCTTTTGTGCAAGGAATACTGCAGGCAAACAGTTTCTTTAATCCTTACAGTCTCTCTTCAAGAATGGTTTTGTAACTATTGTCCTGTCTACTGTATCTCTTAATTCTGCTCTGTAGATTGTCTTTGATATAACTCCACTGCACTTTCAGGAATGTGGTGGATGTGGGTGTAGAACCACATTACAACATCATTCTTGGTCTGGTAGGAAACAGTAGAAAATGATGTTAAAACAGTACTAAGCCACTACAGAGACTGCAGAGGCAGTGTATGATCCACACTGATGTTAAGCTGAACAAGAACCATGTGGGTTCTAAGACTGTCTTGTTCAGCAGAAAACTAAACCAAAATGTGACTAGCCAGGAAGAAACAGAATCACAGTGCCTGGAAAGCTGTCATGTCTCAGATAAAGCAAACCTAAAATCCAATGTGTGGTCTAGTCTTATGAAAATTCTGTTGTGCTTATGTCTCTATAGTGAGTTGACCCTGGGTGAATGCCAGGTACCCACCAAAGTCACTCTATCACTCCCTTCCTCAACTGCACTGGAGCGAGAGAAAGTATAACAAAAGGCTCATGGGTCAAGACAAGGACAGGGATATCACTCACCAATTACTGTCATGGACAAAACGGACTCAACTTAGGGAAATTAAATTTAAATTATTGCCAATCTAATCAGAGCAGGATAATGAGAAATAAAAATTAAATCTTAAAGCCCCTTGCCCCCAACCCCTCCCTTCTCTCATACTTAACCTTTACGCCTGATTTTCTCTACCTCCTCCCTACCAGTAGTACAGGGGGGTGGGAAGTGGGGGTTGCAGTCAGTTCATCATACATTGTCTCTGCTACTCCTTTCTTCTCACTCTCTTCACCTGCTGCAGTGTGGGGTCCCACCCACAGGAGACAGTCCTCCATGAACTTCTCCAATTTGAGTTCAGTCCTTCTCATAGGCTGCAGTTCTTTGTGAACTGCTCCAGTGTGACTCCCCCATGGTGTCACAAGTCCTGCCAGAAAACCTGCTCCAGCAGGCTCCCATAGGGCCACAGGTCCTGCCAGAAGCCTTCTCCATGGAGTCACACACTCCTTTGAGCATCTACCTGCTCCAGTGTGGGGTCCTTCACGGGCTGCAGATGGATATCTGCTCCGCTGTTAAACTCCGTGGGCTGCAGGACAGTCTCTGCTCTGGTGACTGGAGCACCTCCTCCCCCCTTCACTGACCTTGGTGTTTGCAGAGTTGCTTCTCGCACAAATTCTCACTCCTCAATCTGGTTGCTATCACCCAGATTTTTTTACCCCTTCTTAAATATGTTATCACAGAGGTTCTACCATGATCATTGATGGGCTTGGCCTTGGCCAGCAGCAGGTGCATCTTGGAGCTGGCTGGCATTGACTCTGTCAGACACAGGGGAAGCTTCTGGCACCTTCTCACAGAAGCCAACCTTGCAGCCCCTCCTGACACCATAACCTTGCCATGCAAACACAGTATATTCCAGTCCTCACCTCTGTGAGTCACATCTTTAAGAATTATCATTAAAATACACATTCATCACACAATGGTCACATACTTCACAAACTGTTCTCATATCAACAAAAAGAAGTCCTCACACCAAAAGCAAAATAACATCATCACAACAAACAAAACAGGACAATTTATGTGCAATCCACCCCTTATCCCTTCACCAGAATTACAAGAACCAAAGTTCCCCATGATCATTACACTCTCTAACATTGATCAGTCCATGTTTTGTGGTTACTGCTCCCAATTACTATCCTTGTCTCAATTTCCTCATATCCCACACTGGATGCCGAAAAGCACTATAGTGGGTTGACCTTGGCTGGATTCCAGGTTCTCACCAAGCCACTCTATCACTCCTCTCTTCAGCAGATTGAAGAACTGGGGGAGAAAATAAGATGGGAAAAACCTCATGGGTCAAGATAAAGGCAGTTTAATAAATCAAAAGCAAAGACCACATGCAGAAAAGGAAAATGAAGATTTATTCTTTACTTGACATCAGCAGGTGATGTCTGGTCACTTCCCAGGAAGTAGGGCTTCAGTATGCATAAAGGTCATCCTGGAAGACAAATATCACAATAATTAATGCCCCCCCCCCTCCTCCTCCTCCTCCTTTCTCTTAGCTTTTATTGCTGAGAAGATGTTATATGGTATAGGAGATCCCCTTGGTTAGTTTGGGTCAGCTGTCTGGGTTGTGTTCCCTCCCAAGATCTTGCTCATGTCCAGCCTACTGATGGAGGTGAATGCCAGAAAGAAATCCTTGATGCTGTGCCAGCCCTGATGAGCAGCAGCCAAAACACTGGTGTATTATCAACACCTTTGTAGTTACCAATACAAAGCACAGCACTATATGGGATGCTGTGGGGAAAATCAGCTCCATCTCATCCAGACCCAATAAAATGACAAGAAATGGCTGCAAATAACATGGCTCAGGAGGTCTACCTGTGATCCCAGGACAAATTCCAGGGACACACACTGCAGAACATGTAGGTGGGTCCCATAATCAAACTTCAGAGGGAATGGAGATAAGAATCAACAATGTATGGGTTTGTTTAAGAGTCTCAGACAAACAATAAGCATAGAAGGGCTGAGGCAACTGAACTCTAATACACGGCATAGCTGGGGACATTTCCAGTTCTGCCTTTAACAGTTGTAGTGGTACCCCCAGAGGGAAGCATGCTGGTTTATCCAGCTGTGAAGAAAGGCTGAGGGAGTAATTAAGCATTGCTTTCATTAGTATGGCATGTTTAACTTGCCTATTATAATTATTATTCACACATGAAGCTTGGGAAAGCAAATGTGGGGAAGTGCTCTTGGAAAAGCTCATGCACAGTGCCCTTAGCACTGGCTGATTTGTTCTGCAAATGGTCTTTGTCAGAAGCTCATGTGGATCTGCAGAAACCACGTGTGATCCCCACCCTCATACTGAATGCCAGACAGGTCTCCTGGCTATTTTTCCTTCACTGTTTCATCAGTTCAGCTAGCTTTTTCTTTCAGGCTATGCTGGATGCCACATAATGGTGTGACTAATTGAAGTTGTTTCTTTCCCTCCTCCTCCTCCAGATCTCTTGATTAATATTTTGTTGTATACCTTAATTAGCACATTTCTGGCTTCTGGCTACTTGTATCTCTTAGAGCTTTCTGAAGAGACACTAGTAAAACTTTACACATTGTATTATGACGAATATTGCAGATACAAACTCCTCACTAGATTTGTAATTATATCATGCCTACAGAATTCTATTAAAAACCCAGCATGACACCACAGATGGTGAAATGGGGAAAGGGCTGCTTGATAATGCATGGAAACAATTCTGGTAAATCCCATCATAATTGTGTTACAAAGTTAGACCATTAAAAGGAAAATAGCAATTGTTAGCCTTTCTAAAACAGTTTGTATTTTTCAGGGGTTTTATTTTAGTGGCTCAGGTTCCTGCCTACTGAATCATGCTCTCAAATGGGGTTTGTATACAAAGATGCAGAGGAAACCAGGGCTGCCATTAGTTTTCCCATGAAAAAAATTTGTATTAGCCTTATGATTTCTCTTAAAAAAGTTAAAGATGTCTTCAACTTCTACTTTTGGCCTTACATGCATGTAAATTTATCTCCACTGAGACCCAAGACATCTTCACAATAGATGGGAAAGTTTCAAGTTTTACATCATTTTAAAGAAGTTTAGAAAGAAGGGGTTCCAAACTGGGCAATCTATAGTCTTCTCGTTAGAGGCAGTAAAACCTGCTGCAATTTTGTGCCTATTGATGTGAATCAGATGAAAAGGGTCTCCGTCGAGACTCTGTGAAGATGGCTACATAAAAGAGTGTCTACTTTAAGCTCTTTGCATACATTTTGCTTCCTGTTGGGGTGGGACAGAATACCACTACTACAACCACTTTTCTTGACTCAGAACTATTGTTTTTACACTTCAGATTGTTAGTAAAAAAAGAAAAGAGTACATTACTGTATTATCTGTGGGGACCTGGCTACACAACTTCTACTGATATTGGAAAGAACCCATGTAGCCAAATCCCTGTGAGCAAATATGTCCCTTTCATATGCCAAGACTTGGCAAATTGATTTAATTTCCACAAAACTGAGAAGGCAATGACGCAGAAAGACAGTAAGCTAAATCCACTGCTCTAGGCACGTGATCCTTGAAGAAATACTTATATATTTTTATTTACATAATTTTAATAGAGTTGCAGACTTCAAGCATTGCATAATTTGCTTGGAATAGGGATTACGGGAACCAAGACTTTACTGACATCAACCACAGTAATATAAAACATTTACATTTACAAAAGAAGAAAGACACCAGTAAGAGAAACAAGTGTGCATGCACTCTTCCTGATTAATAAATGCTGATTTTGAGAAAAGACCCTGGGATTTTGCTCAATAATAATCCGTCTTTCTATAAAGACTGTCACTCTGTGTCTTAGAAAAATTAAATAAAGCAGACATGTAGAGCCAGATGGTTATTTCCTGTTATTAAAGCTTTAAGGGACAAATTAATCTCTGTTGTAACTCCATTGACTTCAACAGGGTCTCTATTTACTTGAGTGAAATTACATTGCAGATTATTTGGATGTGGGTTCTGGAGGTTGGGAGCCATTTAGGGAGTCATCTGTGCACAGCTTCTGCATTTCACTTAACTGTCATGAGTTGTCTGCATCTTTGCATACAACGTCACCATGTGCTTCCTTGTACTACTAATACAACAGCTTTGCACTATACCGTGGAACATGGTGCTTGGGTTTTGGAGATAACATAGTGGACATAACCAAAATAAATAGCTCCAGTGTTGAAAGCGTTGTATTAAAGTGTTTCTGGTTTTGGAACAAGTTAAAATATTTCTGTGGAGCTATGTAGTGTAGATGTACCCCAAGTTTCACAGTTGTCTTCTATTGTGTTCTTACATCCCTTTTTCACTTGGACATCCATTTAATAAAACGTCATCTGTTAACTGCTATGAACACTTGAGTCGATCCTTCAACAGCAGACCAAAGGAGGAAGTAGCTTCATCTTACCACTGAAGCAGTTAGCTGTGCTTCCACATCCTAGCCCTTCTCACCTGCAGTGTCATGTGGACTGGGAAGACTGGAAGGACTGGAAGGAAGATCAGATGGCTTTGGAGAAAGCAGAGACTCTTTGACTGGTTAACAGATACTTAAGGACAAAAAGTACTTCCTTTTTGGGGAAGAAGAATCTTTCTCACTGCTAACACTAAGGTGGAACTATGTAATATTCAAGGGTCTAAAAATTACACATCTAATCTAAGACAAGCATAATGTCTTCAGACAGTGAAGAGGCAAGCACCTCCTTTGCCTAATATTTTCTATCCTAAATCTTGTGCTGGAGAAAAATTGAATGAATATTCTCTGGAGACAGCCCTTATCTCCATGGACTGTAGAGGGTACCTGCCTTTTCAGCATTCAGTAAAGTATCATGAATCCAGGTCAATCTGGGCAAGAACATTCCCAGCAAAAGGTTGCAAGTGAGCACAAATCTCTCAAACTCTTGAGATGATACAGTTTGTTCAAAAGCAGTGAGAAAATGGAAGCAGATGTTTCCTGTGTTTCATGCCTCTTTATGTCTACTCTACTACCTATATTTTTATGGCAGTGAAAAGAGCCATCTGTGTGACTCTTATGATTACCTTAGGTAAACCTATCCACCACTCTGAAGCACTCAAATAAATCTAGCAGGTTTTCTCTAAGTGTACTTAACCCACAAAGGTGTTTTTCGGTCCTATGCTTGTTCAAGACATAGTAGGAAGGAATAGTGCTGATTGGTGCTTTGAAAGACAATATATAATAAATGTGAGACTTGGTCTCACAGCTAGTTGTGTAGTCTCTATGTTTAATTATTGAAACCATGCCCTTGGATGAAAAAAAAACTGACAATCATTTGGTCAAGAAAATCCATGTATGGGAAAATATGTTTGCAGTCCAGTGATGCAAGCACGAGAGAGAGCTGTGTATTTGAATCTTTTCACAGTAGAAGAGGGGGGGTAAAATATTTTTCACTGTTACTTTGATGGCTGCCTGACACATCCCTTATCATATAAAATGAGAGCCGCTCTAGGGTCTTCCAGGCTTAGCCTTTCTCAAGCTTCTCTTCTGAACCTGTGTAATCTTTTGTCTAATCATTAAATATTAAGAGAATAAAGAGCATGAAATTTATTTTCCTGAGAGCTGGGGAACCAATGTAAAGATATTCCTGGTTTTACATATAGCAACCAACCAGAAAGGTTGGACCAGATGATCGTTGTGGTCCCTTCCAACCTGGTATTGCACGATTCTATGAATTTAAACTACTTCAGCACTGGTAGCTGGTGAGCAGGGATTTTGAAGAACCACAAGGTTTGAAGAGCTAATGTGTACCCAGAGCATTCTTATGCTCTACTAATCCCACTCTGCTGATGTTACAATAAATGCTAATGAAGTATGAGCTGTACAGCTTTGACCAGCAGGCAACAAGCAAATCCCAGCACTGCAGACTGAGGAGTTAGCTGTAATTGTAAAACTGGGGCTTTGTCCTCATGAAATTCAAATACCAAGGACGTTAAAATAAATCAGATGGTGAAAAGATTCCAGTGAAAAGTATCCCAGGGTAAGAAATTGTTCACAGTACTTCAGCATGTTCTTAAGTATTCCAGTTTTAAATCAAACTTATTGTGATATTTATTAAACATTTTAGGATAATAGGGTGATTTATTCGGGAACTTCAGATGTCAGACAATTACTTCTGAATGAGACAGTGAGGATATTAAGGATAAAAAGACAATGTTTTTTACCCCAGGGCTTTGAAGGGCCATCTGCCATCAGAGATGCAATATTAACTTCATCAAAGAGTTGGAACTTTGTGAAGTAAACTCCAGGAGAAGGCTTTGCACTGTCCCTACCACTGCACTAGGGTGCTCTGGGTGTAGTCCACACTGCACCCCAGGGTGTAGCCAGTGGGGTTGAACAGCATCTGACCAGTCTCCACATCTGCCTCTCAGTTGTTCAGTATGAGCAACCAAGACAAGATCCACCTGGCATGCCTCTAACTGCTATGGTCTCTAACTACTATAGGCCAATGGAAGGAATAAACCCCCATGTAATGTGGGTATAAACATAAATTAGTTGAAGATCTATGCAGATAAGAGATTAAAAAACCTTACAATTGCTTGTCTTTTTACAAGACAAGGCAGCAGTGCCTTCCATTAATAATATAGGCCAAGCCATACTATCCAGAAATGTCAATGTTAGAGCATGTGTGACAATTTGAAAGGAAGTTCTTAATAGAAAAGTGTGTTTCTAACCTGTTTTGCCTTCTCTATAACCTGAGGATGTTTCTGTGGTTAAAATGAAGATGAATAACTTCATGTCTGAGATTTGCTCTACTCTGGCAATACTGAGAAGTGAGGAACATTATGATTACTTTTTTGCTTAAATTTTTTTTTTCAATAAGCTTAATTATTCCTGGTAGAAACAAAAGTGACAGGAAGACAAACCACAGGAGTTCATTCCATCCTGAATTTGCTTGGTTTGGAAATAGTGCCAATTGTGGGCAAATATAGTTATGTGCAAGCAAAAATACCCTTGCCTTCCTTAGTTTGCCTGAACAAGTTATTTGAGCACAGAATAAAAGCAAGAAAATTAATTTCCCTTTACCACTTGGAAATTGCACTGGGAATTGGAGTAGATTTTGTTTATTCACTTATAGCAACAAAGTACTTTGCTGAAGCCCTTATTACTGTTGAACAGAAATGTTAGAGGCAAAGGCATTAGCCAATGTCTAAATGTACTGTACGTAATGCACACTGATTACAAATAGCTTGGGGGAAATTGAGAACCCATTAAGTAGCTGGTATTTTAAAAAAAAACAAAAAACCAAACAACAACAAAACCAAACCAAACCGAACAAAACAAAAACAAAAAAAACCCCAAGCCAACCCCCAAACTAAAACAAAAAAAACCCCCAAACTAAACCCATAAAAAGTTCTTTATTGAGCCTGAACAGATGCAGTTACATATGTTTTTTCAGAATCGGTAAGACAATGAATTTTGTTATTGTTTTTGTCTGGATTTTTTTATTCTGTTCTAAGGTATGGCCTGATTGTAATGCACTTTGCCAATGTTATCAGACTGCCAACAATCAAAGTGAATGCAAACCTCCCTCCAGCAGGTTGACGAGGTTCTTCTCCCCCTCTACTCTGCACTAGTGAGACCACATCTGGAGTACTGTGTCCAGTTCTGGTATCCCCAGTTCAAGAGACACAGGGAAATACTAGAGAGAGTCCAATGGAGAGCTACGAGGATGATGAAGGGACTGGAACATCTCTCTTATGAGGAAAGGCTGAGACCCATGGGACAGTTTAGCCTGAAGAAGAGATGACTGAGAGGGGATCTTATTAATATTTACAAATATCTGAAGGGTGAGTGTGAAGTAGAAGGAGCCAGTGGTGCCTTTTCAGTGATGTCTTGTGATAGGACAAGATGTAATGGTCACAAACTGGAACATGGGAAGCTCCACCTCAATATGAGGAAAAACTTCACTGTGAGAGTGATGGAGCACTGGAACAGGCTGCTCAGAGAGGTTGTGGAGTCTCCTTCTCTGGAGACTTTCAAAGCTTTCCTGGACATGTTCCTGTGCAGCCTGCCCTGGGTGATCCTGCTCTGGCAGGTGGGTTGGACTCAATGGAGGTCTCTTCCAACCCCTACCATTCTACGATTCTAAGATTTTCAACTCAAAAGTTCACAGCTTGGTAAAAAACAGTTCTTGGGCCAAATTTCAGGATTGCAGGTGTATCACTGATTAAAAGATAAAGTTGCAAAACTGAGGACTTGACATGAGGTTTGCTACTTAACTCAGTAAGGGATTCAGTGTGCTTGTGGCACAAGGAGGCCATTGCAATGTAGGTATTTGTCATACAGAACTATAAGGGGAGGAAAGAAGGAACGTTAAAACAGGCAGAAAACAAATTATTCTTGGATTGCTCAGGCCATTAATGTGACTACTGCCATGAGGTGACTAATCTCCCCTTAGAGATGCTTGTTTTCAAAAGTGTTGGAGTGTGCAGATTTGGAAATGCAGGACATTAGCAGTATATTTCCGTTACCAGTAATGCACAAGTCAAAGCTTAAGTGCAAACTCGGAATCATACCTTAAAGTCACCTAAGACTGACTTCTAACATGGAACAGCCCGGGATCTCATCCACACGACCAAGATGCCATGTGAGGAGTCATAGTCCAGATCATAGTATGTGGCTAAGCACAAGGTAGTTTTCCAAGGCTTCGTTACAATGGGAAAATGAATCAGAAGGATTGCCAAGGTGAAGAACAGCCTTTTGCCTGCGCTGCCCCTTGCAGTGAAGGTTTTTTTGCCAGCCCTTCTGAAGTTATGGCAAAATGCAGATGTTAAACATCACTGATCATTTTGGGACACCTTGACTTCATTCACATCTCCGAGGAAACATGAGTTGGAGAGCTGCAGACTACTGAGGGGACAGAAATTAATGTCATCCTTCTGTTACTAGGTCCTGTGTGATTTGTGCTCTCTTCCTCAGGACAGTTTTGTTACTGTAAAAAAAATGGGATATAACAAACAGACTGAACTGCGTTGCTTGCCTTTCTGAGATATAAGATTAACATAAATCATGATCGTTTCTCTCTATGGTCCTGTGAAATCAAGTCTTGGCGTCATAATCACGGGATAAACAACTTCACTGAAAAAATTTTCCCTGCATACCTCTACCATGCGCCACCATAGCAATACAATAAAATAAATAGAGTTTGGTTGCAGACCTGTTTCCTAATGACTCTCACATGTATAGGTAATTGCAATATTGCACCAAGAATTTGACGTGAATACTTCCTTTCCGAGAACTATTCAGGAGTCAAAAAATGGAAGCTAGTGTAGCTTATTTAAAATATCAGTTCTTGCATTTGGCCTTTTTTATGTGATCTGACAGATCAAAATATCTTTTGAGAAAAGTTATCTGAAAGCTATTTTGAGAAAGATACATGACGATCTTTATCCACCTCTTTCTATCACCTCAGTATTGTTTGCAAAGCATTTTCCATCCAGATCTACATAATGATTGTTAAAACTACCCAGAACATCTTTTTTATCTTCAGCGTTTTAATCTAATTTTAGTTTTTCTTAGAACATGCCCTAAAGCAATGTCTGATGCTATGTAACATGAATTTTCTCTTCAAATCAACATTGCCTTACTTAGGTGCAGCTCAGAGACTGAATTAGCAATCTGCGGGTGACTTAACAGCTCTCTGGTAAAGCCTACACTGTTTTCCTCACTGTGAAATATTTATTCCAGCTGGGCACAGGGACAAAATCCCTCACAGTGACAATGATGAAGCACGGGAAGAGGGACCCAAGGAGGCTGTGGAAATATGCATGAAGTTTTAAAAACTTTTACTGGACAAGGTCCTGGGCAGCCTGATTTAACTTGCAGTTTGCCCTGCTTTGAGCCAGGGAGCGGACTAGATGATTTTAGAGGCACCTTCCAAACTACCTTATTCTGTGAGTCCATATTACATGTTCTTCTGTGGCCTCTCTCTGTCTTCTCTGGAAAAAAAAATAAAAAAGGCGGAATACATTATGCGTAAAACATCAGTGGTTATAAAAAAGTTAAGTGTGCGGATTCCTGGAGGGCATTATGAAAAGTGACTTAAAATGCAGTTTGGACATCCAACCCCAACACACGAATCTTTGGCATGCACTCTATTGGTTCAACAAATGGAGTAGCTGTTTTTGCAATGTGGCCTGTGTGGAATAATGACTGGAGGTGAGTTAGAAATTAAAATAATTTTAAAGGTGCATCATTGTTCACACATTAGGGAAAGGTGTAACATCAGAGAAACTCTCAGGGTAGAGTGCAACTGGTATTCAAAGAATCCATTTCACAACAGTTCCTTAAGCAACACTGCCTGCGAGCAGCATGGGGGATGAAGTGAAGTGAAGATTCCCTGATCAGGCCCTGTGAGATCACAGCAGAGATGGGAACCTGATGGTACTACTGGACTGATAAGCTGCCTGTTTGCAACACTGTGCCAACAGTCTGTCATTTTTGACAAAGTACTGTCCTTTGCATGAACTTTGTTCATTATGATCATAAAATCATAGAATTGTCAGGGTTGGAAGAGACCTTAAAGATCACCTAGTTCCAACCCCCCCCATGGGCAGGGACACCTCCCACTAGAGCAGGTTGCTCACAGCCCCATCCAGCCTGGGCTTAAAAACTGCCAAGGATGGGGCTTCCACCACCTCTCTGGGCAACCTGTTGCAGTGTCTCACCACCCTCATGGGGAAGAAATTCTTCCTAATGTCTAACCTGAATCGACCTATCTCTAGTTTTAATCC
>WTSP01020714.1:0-39504 GCA_025331215.1 Actenoides lindsayi | reverse complement strand
ACTTTGGAAAAAGGGTCAAGTGAATCAGGAAGCATTTAAGGATATTGTAAGGTCATGTAGGAAGAGAATTAGAGATGAAAAAGCTCAGTTAGAACTTAATCTGGACATCTCAGTTAAGGATAAAAAAAAATGCTTTTATAACTACATTCATAACAAAAGGAGGGTCAAGGAAAACCTCCACTCCTTATTGGATGAGGGAGGGAACATAGTAGTGGAAGTCTCCCAGGTAACGAGTGATAGTATAAGAGGAAATGGGCTTAAGTTGCACCAAGGGAGGTTTACGTTGTCTTCATAAACCCCACAAACTTCCCCAGGATCCTGTAATTTTAGGTTCCTCCAATAACCTTTACAGAAGATATTAATTTTCTTCTCACTGTTGCTTACTTTAGGACTCTTGAAATTCCAGATCTCAAACCAGCCTCTTCATCTTCTGTAGGTGTAACATTTTTTTGTCAGTGTTGAGGATTTCCAGGACAAATGTGCTGGGAGAGCAGATTTTGCAAGAGTGACCTATGATCCTGTTATATGAAATATTGTGTCTTTAGGTATAGAATATCTTAAAATTATAGAGGGGTTTTGAGGTACAAACTTTTGTTTAAATCTAACTGGTAGAGAAGCAGAGGGATAACTTAATAAATTAAATCGCGTTAAGAGTAATAAGAAAAATATCTGCTTCTCGTGGCCTGTGTGCTTTGGCAGATGTTAATTGCTTTCAAAGGAGATCTTAATGATGAAATGTGCCAGCATATTTCCTTCTTGGAGTCCTTTATTCTCCAAACCCTAATCTTCCCCAATTTACTCATGAGGTAGTTTGTACAGTCCTTTGTATAACTCATGAACTTTCTCACCTCTTTGAAGATGCAAATATTGCTTCTGGAGTTCACGTGCTCTGTATATCTTAGCAGTCCCAAACACACAGGTTTGGAAACTAAAGGACCCCAGTGAAGAGTGCTGAACCCATGCTCTTCTTTTCTGTCAGTGAAAAAGCAGAGTGTTGCATCTGAGGAAATGTGATATATTTATTTGCTCTGACTTGTAAATTGGTTTAGTTTACTTTTTAAAATAGCTTGTTTTATAAGATCTCTAGAGCAAAGGTCCTCTTTTTATACATATTTTGGCATAAAAATTTTCATTTATTTTTCTCTATGTAAACCCTGAATAATAGTAACAAAGAAACTGTGTGTTATCAATACTTCAGCTGAACATTGCTCAAATGATTACAATTAAGTAGAGCTCACTTACAAGGTAGTGCAGACATACATTTTTTGAACTCATAAAGCAAATGATGAATTGTTTTTTTAAAAAATTATTATTTAAATGTATCTATATCCTATAGATTTAGACAATTTTACAAAAGAGACATTTATTTGGGGAAAAAAAATAGGTAATGCTGTAGTAATATGCTTCACTTTTGATTTTTTTTTACCTTGGGTTCAGCTGAAATAGTTCATCCCCTTGGGGGTGGAAGATGGAGTAGAACTGTGGTTGGACCTTCTGCAGGTCCAAACCCACTACTTAGTCACCTCTTGTTCTATGCAAACTTTGGCTCAGGAATCTAGTTCCTTACAATGTTATGACATGTAAAAATCCTGATCTTAAGAACCATGGGTTTTAAGTTCATTTTTTTTTTGTTTCTGTTTAAGATTGGTTTAATTTGGTTGTTGCTTTTTTCTGGTTCAATAATTTTCAAACTTGGAGTAAGGCTGGCCATTTCCATATTAGGACCCCATACTTCTCCCTGAATTGATTCAAACCAAAATTATTTCTTTTTCAACTACAGAATAAATTTCTGGTTTAGGTCACTGACCTAAAAACATTGAGCTCTATTAGTAGGCAGTGAAGTGTCTCTTATAAAAAGGAGAATATGTATTTAGAGAGCAATGATGATGATGCCCAAAATGCTCTAGACTTTTTTTCTTCATTTTGAATTGCCACTTTATCTTTGTTCAGAACTTCCTATCTCATCTTCATATACATGAGTTTAAGATATGTTAGGACAACTACCACAGGGAAAAGCTGCTCATTTTACATAATTAAAGGAAATCAGGATTGAAGTGGTTTTATTGATTTACTAATGACATGCAATTAGCTAGAAAACAGTGAACTATACCTTTAGGATCAATATGAGTAACAGAACGAATAAATCTCAGTCCTGTCTCCTTACAAAGCATTAATAACCACCCAAATCCCAAAGAGTTCTCTCTCTCTCTCTCTCTCTCTCTCTCACAAAGGTACACACACACATATGCACCTACATGTGTGTGCACACAGACAATCAGGTGCATCCCTACCTCTTGAGCAATGTGAATGACAAGCACATATACCTTTTTTTAGGACTGTAGCTTATGTGGGTGATCCAGCTTTGTGTGTACCTGTGCTGTTCCCTAAATCCTGCTAATGCATGAGCCACTGAAAAAGCACCACATTAGTCTACATAGGCACACCTGAGGTGTACGTAGTACCTGTGTTACCCCCAAAGTTGGTCCCCACAACTGGAATGCAGAGGCTGACCATTGCATTCAGTGCCCAGTCGGGCCAAAGCAGAGGTCCCCAGGGTTGGTGGAGTGTTTCTGTGTGTGTTTGTGGGTATGTGACTTCTGTCACATCAAACTGGGCTCAACTTATACTCCCAGCTTTCTTCCCTCAGTTAAAAATTAACTTGCTTCTTTTAGATGTCTTTTTCAGGCCAACTCCTTCACTGTAGCAAGAGTCTCTCGGTAGTCTTTTAATCTGCCTGATGGTCTTCCTCTTCCATATGATCAGCTTTGGGCAGACACTATACCAGATAATTTTGATTCATTCATGTTGTTGATATACACGTTCTTCTTGCCTTAGCAAAGGTTGTTATCCAGGCTATTTTGCCAAGGATGGGCTGTAATAAAAATTCCCATGTACAGCCTGCTTATCATACTATTTTCAGTATTACATTAGTAAGTTATTAGAAGTCACCTTGTTTTTAAAACTTTACTTCTTGTCTCCTGTGCCTTCAGAATATGAAATGTTATTGTAAACCATTTTCCTGTGTGCTCCAATGAAAGCTCATTTTCCAAGAAATTCTAATTTCTCAGTTAAGTTGTTGTTTAACATTTGTATATTCATTTTTTTTTATGGACTAGATCTTCAGTAGCTGCTTGTCAGTTGAAGTTATAATCATCCAATAATTACAATTTCAAAGCAATGAACACTTTGAATTTTAGAACTCAAACTTAAAGAAACCAAAAAAATCAACCAAGCAAACAAAGAAAAGAAAACAATCGTATGCGCTACTGTCACAACTGTCACTTAGGCATCAAATTCTATTGATTACTAGTGTAAATTCTGAGAATCTAACATGGGTACTATGTGATCCTTAGGGCTATCAGAAACTGTAGGCAGTGGTTTTCAAGTTCTGGTGGAAACATCAAGGTAACAACCTTAAAATCATTTTTGAAGAGAAAACTAATTTCCTCTGTAAAAAACTCAGATTTAGGATTGAAGAAGTTTCAGCTGTGGTGTTAGACATTCTGAACATTATAGAGCATGGATGTTTGCTCTGTAAGGGGAAGACACATATTAGTTGCAAAATATTGGAAGTATTTACAAAGCATTTGGATATACTTTTCAAAATTAGATACTTTTCAAAATTAGTTACTTTGCCCCATATAATACATATTTCCTGATATTTACACTCCTTCACTCCAGTTTAAAAAATGCTGTAACTGAGGATTTTGAGAAACTTTAACAATTAAGAGATTGTTTCTGTTTCAAAGGACTGTCAAAATTATTTTGTCAAATGGTATTTTTTAGAGATTAACAATTTTTAAGTAATTACTATCACTGTCTCAAATAAATTAATACTAATCCTTTTCTTTTGTCTTCCATCTTCACTCCCTGATCTGTGTCTATGTCAGATGTTGTATGGGTCTGTTTATGTTTATTCAGTTCCTTATGGACTTATTTTCTATTGTTTTGCTTTTTTGGAAGATGGGCAAAAGAGCTTTCTTTTTTTTTTTTTTTTAAGTTTTGGGGTTTTTTTTGGTTTACAGCTGGGATTTTATGTGGCACAGAACTCTGTAGCAGCATCTGTGCATATAAGCCTACCATATGGGTGGGAGGGAAATAGCTTAATTTAGTGCATATGCATGAAGTAAATGAAGAGTGGACTACAAATCACTAAACACTTCAGAGAATAGTAAGTTGGGCAAGGTTTACAAGAAACCAAAGGATAAATATGATCTCAGTGGCATTATACTGTTCCTGCTAGATGTTTCTTCAGCATTTTTCCAAAGCAGTGATTCAGCAAGCACATGTCTAGTCAGAAAATCATTACAGGTTAAGTCTTGACCAATGAAAATGAATTGACATTGACTGAAAGTACAGCAGGCTTGCAGGCTTACTTTTGTTCCAGTGAGACAGAGTATCAGCTTCACTGATTCAGCTAAAGGCATCAGTAGTCCCAAAGTATTTTTACTGATAACATCTAGCCAGAAGTCTAAATCTTCTCTGACTTTTTTTTTTTTTTTTTAACTGCTTTTGATAATTTCTATTTTTTAGGTGCTTTCATCTGTTATTACAATAGGTCAGCTTTATATCTAATATTTCTGACATAAGGGACTTTTCTAAGAATATGGTTACTTTTACACAGATGTGATTTGGAGAGGCAGGTATGTATAGGTTTGGAAGAAATAACTCCATCACCTAGGAATTTTAGATTATTTCACTTGATAAAGTGCTAGAGGTGTTGAAACAATCTTTTATTTATGGCTATAACATAGTTGATGAAGAGACAGATAAGTCACCGGAGAAGATAATTAATTACTTCTTATGGAGTTCAATTGCCATCATTTGATGTGAAATTTTTATGCCACTGATGGTTCTTTAACAATGATACGGCAATAGTCAAAGTCTAAGTAATTTACCCTCTCAAATAAATAACAGATTTAAGAGCACTTGTGAGTAACCAGACAGATGATCTTGGTCAGGCCAAGGAAAAGTGCAAAGGACATGTTCATTTCTGTAGCTTCTATTATATCTCCAAATATTAGCCAAGAATGGCTTCCTGAGCAAGAATGGAACATGGTTGTATGAGATGGGAATAGCTACTATTGTCTAGGAAAGGTGAAAAGCACTATATGGTTAAAGTCTGCCTGTGTCACTAAAATGCATGCCTATCTATTGTGGGTTTTTTTTTGTTTATAATGGCACCATTATCTGTGTTATTTGCCTTACGGAAGGTACCTGAAAAACTCAAGCCTGCTGACTTTGGATGGTGTATGAAGTGAGTTAATAGTTAATTTTTAAGGTTTTTGTTTGAACCTACAGAAGTAGTCGTATTTAACAAAGTTGAAATGAATTACAAGTTTCAGACTGTGATTATATGATATCTAATACTAGTCACTGGGGAAAATATATAAAAAGTTCTTGGATGAGGGATGAAAATTCTCAACATCCTTCTTCCAAGCCAGCATCACACAACTGGACAAGAGTCAGATACATCCTTTCCTCTCTATTCAAATTTGAATTATTTTCTACACAGTGGAACATGTATTTTAAATTACATGAGTTACATAAACAATTTAAAGTGAATGTCAGTCTTCCAGCAAAAACACTTAAATAAAAGGCTGCACCTCTTTCTCTGGGTTGTGTATAAAAAGGACTAAGTCCCGTCTCAAGGCAATGTCAATAATATCTTGAGCAAACTGCTAATTTTTTGTGGTATGTGGGATTCTTCTTAACATGCCCCTTCCTCAAGATAATGCTTCGTATAAAACACCAAGTGAAGCATTTTGTCAAAAACATGTAACACATGACATCATGTAGTACAGAGTAGAGATTAATTCCAAAGAGAAGCTTATAAACGTGTAAATAAACTCACAATTCAAGCTCTGTGCTAATGTAGCTATGTTACTTGCCATTCTGGAGTTACTATGCTTAGTGATGTGTATGTGAGCTTTTTTATTTTTGATTTTTTTTTTCCACGAATATGTACCTGAATGCACATGCGCTGCAGTCTTGGAAGGCTTTTGGTAAGCTAATTTCTAAATTCATGAGTCAATGGTGAGTTTTGGAATGTTAGCCATAAGTAGTGCTGAATGGAAAATCTCCTTTTGAATAAGTCTCTGATGCACAGGGAAAAATCAAAACCTCAGAAAAACTTTGAATGAAAACCCTTCAGGAGGAGGAGATGAGAGGAGGGGATGGGATGGGAGGGGAGGAGAGGAGAGGAGAGGAGAGGAGAGGAGAGGAGAGGAAGAGAGAGAGGAAGAGTGATAGGAAGAGAAAAAACATAATTGCAAATGCAGGCCATGGGTCCCATCTACAACCTCCTTAAATCTCTTTTCATTGATCCACCCTGCCATGAAGGAGCCTCTCATGTTGGTTAAGCACAGCTAACGCAATGACAGCAACCCTTTCTCCAGCTGAAAACACGTTTAGCCTTCACCTTCCTTGTTGCATACCTGCCGTTTTTATCTTAAAATATGGGGTGGATATCTGGGAGATGGTTAAACAGGTGGTCAGTTTCCGTTCCAATGGGGAAGACCTTCACTGGGAATTGCTGTCAAAACATGCATGTGAAATTCAGCCTTTTATTCCATCATTACTACTGGTGGTACAGCACGAGCACTTGTGCTGAGTAGAAGGGGATGCAGAGATGGACTGGTAGGGCTGGGTGGTCTCACAGAGCCTGAGGACCAGCATGGGCCATCTAGCCCAGAGTGTCTCTGCAGAGCTGAAGAAGCCAGCTTCAGGAGTTACACTGGCCTCTTTGCTCCGTAACTCCAGGCACTGTTAACAGCAACTGAATGAACTGACTGAACTTCTCATTGATTCACTTCTGGTTCACTTCCCTGACCTTATTTTTCATGTCTTCCTATTTTCAGGACTGAATACCATCTTATGCTGCACTTTTTTTTTTTTTTTTTCCCCAAAAAATGATGCAGAACTCTCCTGTACACTTCTTTCATAGCCTTAGTATGAGGTGGTGGAAGAAAGGGAGTCTAGTTTGCTTGTAACTACCTTACAGCAGAAAATAAGGTGGAATATAATAGTGTGGTTTAGTTAAATCTACTGTTTTGTCCACTGACATAACAATTTTGATGATTTTACTTGTTGCAAAATAGAATGATTTTGAATTAGACTGTTACTGTGGGATAATCCTGGTATGCAGCTAAGTATCCTGCAGCTGCTCTCTCTCTCCTTCTCCTGCCCAGTGGGATGGAGCAAGAAGAAAAGAAAACTAAAAGCAAGAAAACTTGTGGCTCAAGATAAAATGGCTTAATAAATGAAGGAAATGTGAAGAAGAAAGAAAGAAAATACAAAGTAAGGGATGCAAAGGCAATTACCACCACCTCCCATGGGCAGACTGATGTACAGCCAATTCCCAGGCAAAGGATAGCTAACCTCCCTAAACTCCCTTATATTCCCTTTCTATTGCTGATCATGTTGTTATAACTCTTCAGTTAATTCAGGTCATCTCCCTGGCTGTGTCTCCTCCCAACATCTTGCACACCCCCAATCTATTAACTGGGATTTCAGAATGAGAAATTGAGAAAGATTTGATGCTGTGCAAATAGTATTCATCAATAACTACAAGCATTAGTGTGTTATCAGCAATGTTCTGGTCACAAATCTAGAACACAGCATCACACAAGCTGCCATGAAGAAAATTAACTCCATCACAGCCAGACCCAGTGCAACTATGATTCATAGTAAATAGCAGCTGTAATCAGTATATTGTAGTATTGTGGCATTGAAATTATTTCAGTTTGATCTTTTTTTCAGACACTTCACTGATGCATGTATTAGTCTTGAAAGTAGATACAGCTGACAAAAGAAACTCTGTTGCAAATCTTATGTATTTAAGACTTCATATATACATACACATATATTTGTATATCGACACACACATGCTATGGGGAGTTCTTCATATGCATGGTAATGGAAGCATACTTTATCCTTTCTTTTATTTTTAACTTGCCTAACATTCCTTTAGGTTTTCCTACTTTAGGACAAGTTCTGTTCAACTCCCAGTTACTGCAAAGCACTTTTATCTAAAACAGAAATAAACTAATCTTTCACCTGGAAAAGTAATTTCAGCTGATCTTTGCCAAAAGCCATCAGGCAAGACACTGAGCAAGAACTGTCACCAGTAGAGAGGAGGGTTTTATATGACAGACTTTTTACTAAGAATCCAAGGTTAGCTTTATTAAACTCAGTGGAATGGGTCTAAACCAAAATTCCTGAGTACGGTGTTGTAATTGTGTAGATACCCATTAACAGCTTGGTCCAGGCACTAGTGACACAAAAAGTAGTGCTGTGTGCCATATCTCTTGTTGGTGTTACCTAGTCCTGCTTTGTAGGACTCATCCAAGCACTGCCATCAGAAACAAAAGCCATCGTATAAGGTAAGTTGTCAGTAATGTGGTAGCTACCATTTTTCTTCAAACTGGGTCTGAGGACCCTTCTGTCTCAAAGCGTAATCCCCTAACAAATGCTGTTAAGATTTTGTCCTTGTCTAACTATGCCTTAGGGGGAGTGCAGCGTATGTTGTTGATACTCTCCCCGTTAGAGCATGACAGCTACTGTTGCCTGTTCTTTTGGCTTTGATTTCTGATTCCTTTGGTTCAGTGATTTCTGAATTAAATACACCCAGATGCTGTGTTTCATTTATTGTGGATGCATGTGTACACAAACAGATCAGTGTTTGTGTTACTAACCTTTGAGCATTGTAGGAATAATAGAAACATTTAAAGTAGCAAAGCCTCTAAATGACCTAGTATGGTTCTAAAATTAAAAAGTGTAATAAAATGTGCTGTTATTCTAGAATACAGATGAATCTTCTAAAATATTTTTTTAAATGTATACTTACAGGCAATGTATATATCAGTTCTCTACATTCACTGCCAGTGCAGCTTTCCTTAAAGCTAAATATATGCTGAATCTATTTTTTACCCCCTTACAACAGAAAAGAAAGATGGAAAGGATGTGTATTTGAATAGTTCAGCACTTTTTTTTTTTTTTTTCCAATGATGTTTCACGTCCTTAGACACTGTATTACTGTTAAATTTAGTCTCTTGGAAATGCTGCAGTCTGGTAAAATTGACACAAATATACTATTTAAGAAAGAATTTATTGATTCACTTACCAGAATATACATTAATAAAAATAAGTCCTCATTGCAGCTTGAGAAGTATTTTGTGAAAGAGGGGGCACACTGTTAGAAGGACTTTAAAGCTAATTGGTATGATTGTAATGATTTCAAAAGGCTGTTTCACAAAATCATTAAGGCTAGAAATTAATCTTTGAGCTATATTAGATCAGAGACTTGCACTTTCTTCACACTTTGCAAGCACAACCAAACTGCCATTAAGTTCAAGGTGCCCTCCATGATGCTTCATCAGAAAAGTGAATTCATTTAAGAGTTTTGTTTCAGCAGTATGTAGCTATAGACAGAATAGTATCCCATCATGATTGGCAAAGTAAGCGGCTTCACGATGGATGTGCATCTGCAGGAGTCAGAATTGTAAGTCACAGCAGGGTTTAAGGTCACCCAGCTAACTTTCTTATTGTAGCAGCATGTTTGTCTCTGACTTAAAACAGTCCTTCTTAAGCATGATTAAAGTGAATATATATGCCTTAATTATGGATTTGGAGTTATTGCACTGTATGTAGGGCAAACACCAGTCCTTTTAATTCCTCTTCCATGTTAGCAATTCTTTCTTATCTGCCTCCTCAGATACATTTTAAGACCTGGATCCAGGACCACTGTTTTACCTGTCTGTAGCCTTTGTTGCCTTCTGTATACATTGCCTTAAAGATGCACAGGAGTTGATATAGTACCTCTTTGTTTGGCAGCTGCTAGAGAGATAGGCAGCTGTAGTGGCTGATTCTGTAGATAGTGGCTTGTGCTATCTCCATTCTGGCAGCAAATTATCTAGACTTCCCCTGTAGGCTTTTCTTCACTGGTAAACTAGAAATGTCTTTGAAATAAAGATAAGTAACTGTGTTAAATAAAATAAAGGTAGAACAAGAAGTAAAGAGAGGTGTAATACTGTTAGCATACTGGGGTAGGAAAATAACCTCTGAACAGCTATAGAAGAGGAGGACAGTTTAATTATACTTGTAAATAGACACAATTGCTAACAGTGTGTATTTTAATTTTACTTAGATGCGCCCAAAAATCCTTTTAGTCCTTACCCACTAGCATTGTTTTTTCTTACCTACTGTTTCTGTAGGAATAAAATCCTGCATTTTCCTCCTATATTGAAATTTTGTCCCATGTGAAAGGAGACATTTTATTGGCTAGAAGAGACTTGGGATCCGAGAGAGCCCTTTGACCCACCCTTTCTTTGTGTTAACGTCTTACAATATTGACTTGAAAATGTATTTATTTTACCTGTGCTTTCTGTCCTCTGGAACAGTTGTATAAAACTTGTGTTAAGGTTTAGAGCTGGATTGGCTACTAGAAGAATGACTAATTGCTCTCTATTAAACCCTAAGGAAGGGAATAAGGGAGAGAGACTTGTGAATTGGAAGAGAAAACTAAAACAGCTTTAATGAAAATAATAATAATAAAATGGAATATATACAAATATATACAAAATCAATATAAAACCCAACCCCCCTGATGGCAATTACATCACTGTCACCACTGATGCTGTGGAGCAGACTGGACTCAGCAGCAGATGGGAACTGGATTCAGGAGTTGGATTCTGGAACTGGATTCAGGAACACAGGGATTGGTATCAAAGGCAGAAGGGACAGAGTCCTCCTTGGATGGCAGCCATTGAAGAAGAGAACTTGACCCTCATGATCTCTCAGCTTTATACTGAATATGATGTATTTTGGATCAAATACCTCACTGGTCAGTTTAGGGTCACCTGTCCTGCATGCTCCTCCCTGCAGGTGTCACCTTTTACTTTCTGCACCCCTCAATGTGGTACACAAGATTTAACAGTGACCTTGGTCTGCACAGGAGTAAGTATAAGTAAGAGCCTTTCTGCAGACCAGTTGTTGGTAGTAACTATAAACATCAAGTTGTCTCTACTAAAAGCAGACATTGTCTGCAAAAATATGCCATTAGCTTCAGAAAGTGCAGGTAGTTAGAAGAGACTGAGCTGAAAAGTAAGGTCACTGAACAGAATTAATTCTGTTCTAACTCAAACCAGGACAACTTGATCTAAGGAGTTTCCTAGGACTTTAGGAGAAGTATGTATTTTGCCATAGGCAACCCTGTAGAACTGCTAGTTACCACTGGTTTTGTTCTTCCATGCTCTTTTTGCTAGCAAATATTGCCATTTTTATAATGTCATCCTTTTGTTTCAGAATTCTTCAAGTCTAAAATTTCCTCCTGAATAACTGTCTAAGGTTCAACAGGTTTCATAGTAAGACTTGGCACTGTGGGAGCATGCTTAACAGGAAGTTTTAGACAGCTGTTAGGGTGATTTGGTATTTTGTTATCAGTGGATTCAAGAGCTGAGAACAAGACTGATCTAACTTGCTCTGTTTTCCTTTCCTTAGAAGACTCTTTTGCAGAACTGTCTATTCTAGACTTAGTTCAGTCAATGGGAAGAATCAAGACCAAATAGGCTGCACTAGCCAAAATATGAAACATGAATCTCCCACACCAAATTTTGTCCCCAGTTTATCTTCATTAAAAAAAGGCTTAATTTCTAGATACTAGATTTTGGTTGTTCCTGTAAGCTATAGCTCTGTGTAGTGTATAAATAGAAACACTAGCTGTGCAGTTTTAAAAGACACTCATACTATTGAGATGACTGTTAAATTTTGCTATCTTTTAATCTGATTCCATAGATCTTTATTTGGACTCCTACATGAGTAAGGACTGTTGGAGTAGACCCAATATATAATATACACATAATTATAGTATGTTATTAATCATAATTTTGTTTCTCACTAGCTCTAATTACAGTGATTATACAGTAGTGGTATATTTATAATTACATAACTCGATAAGGTTAGTGAAAACCTTCAAAAGTCTGTGAGGGTGTCTCTGGTTTTGGATGTACATTTTGATTTACCATACGGTTCCGTGTTTAAAAAACACTTAATATCCTTCAAACTGAATTTTGTCTCCTTGTATGTAAGCGTTACAATGGAGTCTTAAATTATACAATTTTATGGTTTTTTAATGGAAACTCTGCCTCATTCTTGCTGTGGTCCAGAAACACTGTCAGTCAGTGGGAAGTCCCCCTTAGTCAGCTGAAAGCAGAAGGACCTTACATGATGTTTCCTAGCATATGAAAGTATGCTTGTCAAATACAAATACTTCTGACATATGTACCTCTATCTAAAAATAGGATCCTTTCCCATAGTCTCCAGTATTTCATGATTGGTGTAAAGATTACCGAGTAGATTGCAGATTTTTACATCAACCTACATTAGCTCCGAATGTGAGTTTTGAGAAGTAAAGCTTCCTTGTATGTGTTTTTTAAATCATGACTAAAGCTAGTGGTTTGGGTTTTTTTTTGATGGCAATCTGCTTCTGAACCAAATTGTAATTACATTTACTTTTCTGTATGGCTCAAATTCCTACTCTGTTCAATTTCCACGTGTTGCATCTTGCAATGCTGTAAATTGAATCCAACTCTTATTTTTGGAGGGAAATACAGTAATTTCTTTGAGTAAAGATTACAAGGGGGAAAGATTCCTCTTTCGGAGCATGAAGACTTGTGTTTGGTTGGGTTTGAGAGACTTACAAATAGCTACTGTGTAGAAATTGTCAAGCTTAGGACAGTCCTAACAGTCTTCATGGGAACAAGGTGTTGCACTGTGGTCCAGGCCATAGACAAACATAGGTATGATGGATGAGCATTTCCAGGTATCCATTAATTCCTGTTTTGCTGTCTGACACTTCAGACAGTGCATGACATACTTACATGATAAGCTTGCCCAAATAGACAAAAATAATTCAAATTTTGTGTCTGCAATATATAAGTAGGAGAGTGCTGCTGCTTCTGTAGCAGACTTCTGCTGACTAAGGCTGTGCTTCTAGTGGCTAATAATTATAGCAAAATTCTTACTTTTTGGTGCATATTCCTGAACAATAAATTAATTGAAATAATTTGTTCAGTTTGATATAAGCAATCATTTTCTATTGTTTCTATATTATATTACTGAACAATGGATTATCAATAAAGTGCTTTTCAGTCCCCATTTTATAGAGAAGCATTAGTATCTATAAAATTGTTGCTTCTGTTTAAATTTACCAGACTGTATGGACTGATGAGGAGAGTTCCATGGGAAAAGCAGAGTACTCACTTTTCATACCAGTATGTCTTTAAATGAATGCAGTTTTGTTCTTGAAATAAAGGTTCTCATAATCTTATTCTTCAAGTTTACCTCCACTTAGCTATGGGATTATGTGTAGACAGTCATTTCAGTAAATCTAATATTAATCTCACTTTTTCTTGTGAGATTTGAAGTTTAGATCAAAAGTACTGACAGAGTCAACTACCGACATTTTTATCTGAATTCTTTTTTTTTTTTTTTTAATTTAAGTTAAGTAGTCCTTTTAATTGTTTTAAGCATTGGATGGACCTAGTATATGGAGAATTTGTGTGGTAAACTTGTGGAAACCATCAGTAGACAGTATTATGCCACATGTTTTTCTATCTGATCTTCTGAAGTGGGGGGTTGTATTTGTTTATATGAACTCTTATTTCTTGACAATAGAGAATAAAATTCTCAGTACCTCTGGCTTTGACTACTTCTTTTCTGGGAGAGTATGTCCTCTTGTTTGTTTAAAGTATCTTGGCATCCTAGTTCACTTGAAGGAACTCCTACAACTGGACTTTGCAAAGTTGTTTTTTTGGGTTTTGCCATCATCCCCTCAAAACAAGAAGAGTGAAGTGTGGAATATTCTGAGCATTCAGAAACTTTTCAGTTAAGTCTGAAACCTAAACAAATGGAGCTACTGTGACAAGAACAGATGTAGTCTTTTCTGCCTTGAACAGTCTCCACAACAACAGCCAGTTTGGCCCTAGTACAGTCAGTTTTGTTTGAGACTTACGTTGTAATCATTTTACAGAAGAAGCATACAACACAGTATGTGAGCAGAGGTAACTGAGTTTCATTGAGCTGCCAAACAGAGAAGCTATTTTAGTAGTTTTCTTTATGATGGAAAGAGAAAACTGTTCATGAAGTCATGTTTTCACTGTTGTGAAAACTTTTATGTCTTAACTAGTCTTATTCTCAGCTTAACTATTGTTTTCACTCTAAATTTACTTGAATATTTTGGAAATATCATTAGGTGAGCATGAGCAGGCAAGGCGTATTTTTTTTGTAACTATATTTATTGGAACTGTGTGGACAGTACAGATCTTTTATATATAGACTTGTCTAATAACTAGTGTAATGCATGGACAACAGTATGTGAGGAGGTATTTTATCTTATTTGCTTATTAGCTGGAATTTCTTACTGTCTTATCAAAAGTTGTAATTTTTAAAGAATTTTTAACAGATTTCACAGATGTAATAATTAGTTTTTCAACATTTAACAGAACTGATTGAAATGTCATTGTTTAGTTTTTATTCTTTCTTTTAGAAACGCTTTCTTATATCTCACACAAATTTATTTTAATTTTGAAGATATTACAGGGATTAGCAATGTTCTCTGGTAGGGATAAGGGCTGCTACTGAAGGCAGCTTTGTGTTTTTAGTAGACAAATTAACTGTGCAGGCTGTCTATTGTTGATTGGTATAAGTGAGATAAATAAACGCCAACTTCTTACAATTTCTAACAGAAAGTCATAGATCAGAAACTATTATAATCAAAACAGCTTAATTTATTTTAAATAAGTTAGGAAAAAAAAAAAAAAAGATGCAATGTCAACCACTTTTTAAAGGTATAGTCTTTATTTGGCCTTCTTTTGCTTCATCCCAGTAGTGTGAAACAAAGCTAAATATAGTTAAATCACTTTACTGGGATAGTCTGAAGCTGCTTCAGCTATAATCCACTCCCAAACTGACCATTTCCAGTATGCCCTCAATAAGCAGTCTACCTCTACCTCCTGAAGCATCAAATGCATGTTATGAAAGAATTGTGTAACAAATGAAGGAGGGGCCATAAAAGGTAATCAGTTTTGTGTTGTAGATAACCACAGTGGAGTAGAATTGAGTATTGTAGAATAACTAGCTGATTTCAATTGCATTTATTTATCTTGACAGATGTGTGGCAGAGCTCTAACCTGTGTTGTACTCATCTAGTTAAATTTGATGGCTTAGACCTGGACCTTAAACTTTCCTGTGGTTCCACATGTTATGCAGATAAATCCCCTTTTACATTCTGTAGTAAAACTTACAGAAGTCAGACACTTCTGCTGCAGCTTTTGAGTCCAAACATCATTGTAGCTGTCCAACTACAGCTAGCTTTTGCCTTTTTCTTTTAAAACCAGAAAGTTATCCAGGTACCTGTTGAAAGCACCAAGGATGAGTTACTCAGTGATGGATATATAATATGCTGAAGATACAGATGTCACACTTCGCGCATATGCAGACAATGAATTCAGAGATGTGTGCAACGATGGTTGATCTAAGCTATGGCTATTGATAAATGGAAATGTTTCTAGTAGGCGAGGTAACAGAAAGCACTCTGCTTCCTGCACAGGCCAGCTGCTCACAAACAAGTGCTCCATGGGGAAAATAATTCAATTTTTATAATCATCACTGGCTCAGGAGTGGAAATAAAAGAACAAAGAGGTGATGAAAGATACAATTTGGAGGGTTTGACAGGAGGTTGGGTGGCTTTGCAAGCACCCACAGAGCATTGATGGCACTTGTCATTAGTCTTTTGCTTTATTTATAGTGTTATTAATTTTTAAGGAACCATTAATATATTTCATTTATAGCAATGAAATGTGCTGTCATATTCACTCTGAATATGTTTCCAGTATTATTTAGCTTTAACCTTGATCTGCATGTTCACCACATACAGGTATAAATTTGGAAATCATGACATTGTCTAAGGTAGCTGAAAATGACACAAGAGTTTGTGTAGCACCTTTGCTCATAAGAAATGCTGTTTGTCTACCCTAAAAGAAAAAAATCAGGGAAGGTGTAGAAAGAGAAGGATAAAGAAGGAACTTGACATAAAAGAGCAAAACAGTCCAAGCAAAGGCTATTGAAGAGTCTGACAGCAGAATAAAATAGATTAAATCCTCTAGAGTTCCCTCCATGTAACTTGGAAGGTCAAGACACATAGAGACAATTTTTTGGGTTTTCTATGGTTTTATTCTCCTACACAGAATTCGGATGTTTCTTGAAACTTTTAAGGTTGCCTCCTTGACTTTGATTTTTCCTCTTTTTGTTTTGTTTGTTTGTTTGTTTGCTTTATATCTTCATACAAAATAAATATCAAGCCATATTTCTAAGCAAGAAATCTCTGCAGTTCATTCAGATGAGCTTTTTCATTTGATCCTCTACTTTAGATGCAACTGTGTATCTCTCTCATGGGCATTTTCAATAAGGCAAACATAATCAGTGACATTAAGGAATCTACAATGATGAAATTTGAATGAATGATGAAATTTGAATGAATGATGTCATACTACAGAAAGAGGTAATACAATTAAGTAGTTTGCACTCTTCTTGATGATACATTATACATTGTTCCTAACTGGTTTAAAAAAAACCCTAATGGTGTCATGATACTACAGCCATTAGCTTATGCTGCAAGTCCTGAACACATTGTGTCAGCAAACTTTGACCAGCAGTCAGTAGTTATAGGTTATAGCTGAAATCTGAGAGCTAGGATGTACTGAGAAAGCTAAGAACAGAGATTTCTGCTTCCTTGTATACTGTGAAGTCATCAGAAACTATGAACCATTATCCTGCATTGAAATAAGATACACATCATTGCTTCATGAACATCATCTTGCCTTCTGTTGAGTGGCAATGTCTCTCAGTTCGTGTTTGGTTTTCTCAGCATACATAGCTTCTAGTCTAGGTAAGAATAAGGACAGGCTAATCCAGTGCTCCTGAAAGACCTGATATGAAATATGGAGACTGAAAACTTGTGATTCTAGAACAATTCCAAGTTGTTCTCTAAGAATGAGTTGACATCAGGTAAATTTCACTAGAAAAATAAATACTTAATCACTTATTTAATTTACTGTCACCTATTTCTGTTGCATACATCTTTCACTTTTCTACTATTTTCTCCTGTCTAAATGCTTATGATGAACTGGAAAATAATTTCTATTAATTTTTATGAATATCTGTTCAACAATTGAGAAAAAAAATACTTATGTTTTCCTATACTAAGAGAGATAAACTGGTCTGGTGATTGGTGGACACGGCAACCAAATTCAAGCAGTTCAAACAATTGAGAATTGACCTTCAAAGGAAATAGCAGAAGGAAAAAAAATGGAGACATCTCAAGATGTTACTTCCAGGTCTACACTGAATGTTTAGCTCTTATTTTACTGAGATAAGGTGAAGAAAGGAACGAAGGAAGGAACATCCCAATCTATTTGACACTATAGGTAGAGATAGGAGATGGCTACAACTTGGCCCCTAGAGATTAGGCTAGGAAGTGTGTGCAGATGACAAACACAGTAGAAAATAACACTGTAGTCAGAATTGTTGATCCACTATGCAATGCCAGTATCTTCCTATATTTACATACTTCATGATAAGTTTGATGCTGTAGAAGTGGACATGAAATGAATTTTCCTTTCCCCGAGTGACTGTTTTCTAGGTGATTGCATAATGGGACGTGAGGAAAAAAAATCCACATTTTAAACACATACATGTGTGTGTACATGTAAGCCTCTAGGTATCCAGGAGCTTTATTTTACAAAGCAGCTCTCTTGACCTTATCTGTTTAACTAGGAAGAGTAGTGGTCAAAATTAAAAGTAACAACTACCTTCCCTCGACTTCAGTCTCTTCAGTGTTCCTTAAGACTGATGCAAAAAAAACCCAAACCCAAACAAAACCAAATTAAAAAGGAATAAATCCTTTTCCTTTTTTTTTTTTTTAATTTTCTCTCAGAAATTGTAATAGTTCCTTTATACTGACTGCATCTGTGTATGTAGCAAGAAGTTTTCTAACAGGAAGAAAATTCCTGGAACTTTAATGAAATGCCTGCTGAATGAGTATTTTAATGAGATTTTACAGTAGATTTACTGACAGGGGAGGGGAACAAAAGCAATTAAGCAACTGGAAAAAAAATGTTGCTTTCTTTCCAAAATGTGATAAAATGTGTTTGTTTTTAAAAATAAAAAAGATATAAGCTAAAAATTCTACTTTGCAACAAAAGAAAAAGAATGAACCATTTACCTTTGGAGAAAATGCTGTATCTGTACTTTTTTTAGTTTGGCATAAAAGTGAACATCCAGAGTGGGAGAACTCTACATCCTCCTTCTTTCTAAGGATATTTCAACACCTAACCTGCAGTCTTCAGTTCCATTGTGTACTCTTATAATTAGGTTGACTTTATTCTCTGACACTGTTTTTGCTTAGTTGGTCTTGAAGCTTTTCCATTTTGTATAAATAAATTTTCTTTTATTTAGCTTCCCCTCTCAGTCAATAGAATCACTACATTACTCATTTAATTATGAACTCTAAGCTCTTCCTCAAACCTCTTTTAAAAACAGTCATACTCCAAAGGCACTGGGGGAAGCCATTCACTTGTTGAGTGGTTGCAGAGCAATGCTGACTGCTTTCAGCTGACATTGACGAGGTTATGTTCTGAGGAACCTGTTACAGCCTCATGAATCAGATAAAGAAGTGATTGAGGTAGATGGGTTCATTCACACAGTCTTCTTCTGCATTCACCTGAGTTGGAAAAATCATACCTGAGAACTTGCTTTTGGGGATAAACAGATTAGCTGATTTGCAGCCAGGAACTGTGACCTTCTGTAGTACATACAACCTCGATTTTTTTTCTGATGAATTATAGGTATTATCCCTGAAATACTGTATTTAGTATTTGAATTATTTCTCGTGTCTTATAAACAAGATCTCACAGTTGAAGGGATGTATGCTCTATTTGGTAGTCTGTTCTTGCTGTTAAACTAAGTTAGCTAAAGCTAGGAACCTAATTCTTGCCTAGGTACTGAAAAGGCGACCTATTTATGGGACTGTAGAGTGCATATGACTCCCATTAGGGTGAGTAACGAACAGTTAGTGTTCAAAACCTGAACTTCTGTCCATTTGATTGATTTCTGGAAGATATCTCTAGACAGTTGTCATCTCATGAATATAGCCTGAGATATTTTGTTTTTAGTATTGCTGTGATTGTAAAATAAAACAGTAAAAATTAATTACCTTGATTTTAGTTACCTTTATTGATATTGATTAAAACATGTTTGTTAGTTTATTGTTTTGGTTTTTGTTTTTTGATTTTTTTTTTTCCAGAGGCTTAGTGATTTCCAACAGTTCTTTTGCTAATTGCTCTGAAGGCAGGTATTTCCCTGCATTCAGCCATCAAGTTTTGATGTCATATAAAAGTCTCCTTTTCAGGTAAACTGGATAGTGGGGTTTGCAGATTAATTTGTACACATACACATAATTTAATATTTAGAAAGAATTTCTGTTGTTTTTTTCTTCTCTTAGACCAGTCTCTTACTTTGAAGGGCAGCTTGCCATTCAGATACTTTAAGTAGAAAATTCCTTTTTGACAAACACCTTTTGCATATTTAGGGTATAAAGAGATATTTTAAATTACTGTTGCTCTGAAAGTTGTTTCACTGTTCTCTCAGTACAATAAAAAGTAGTTTCAGAGAACACTGAAACAAATTTGACCATCAAAGTATTTCACAATAGCCATTTGCTAGGCATAAAAAATTAATATGGACTGCTAATGATGGGACCTTGAAGAGTTAAGTTAGAAATGCAGTTTTCTTCTTCTTAGCTGGCAACAAAGTGGTGTTTAAATAATGACAATTATCACATTCTTCCATATTTCTGCTTGACCTTATTCTAAATGCTGAGTGGAGTATCATTTAGAGAACCATGTATTCAGAGATATCTATGATGATTAACATGACATTAGGAGCAGAGAAATGAGTCTCCACAGGTTGAACTAAACTAACACCTATAGTAAAATTAAAATAATATATTCATACGTCAGACATGATCAGAATGGTATAAATTTCATACTGTAGATTATAAAAGTGATTATTCTTAACAAATACAGTCAAATCAATATTGTACCACCTGTTGTGCATGATTTTGAACAGATTAGCTAAGATAAATTTCAGAAATTATGAATTCAGAGTATTTCTAAAGAGAAAGAAGAGCAGCAGGCTGGAGTCTATACACAGCATCTGTGCAGGTTTCATTTGGCTTTTAGAGTTGCTAAGTGATTTCTTTGAAACTGTCTGCCAAAACCTATCCACTAGGGTGCAGATATGTAGCACAAACCACAGTGGGGAATACATGTAAACATGTCTCACCACTTCAAAAGGCATTTTTTTTCTTTAATGCTACTAAGATTTTGACAGTATTTCAAACTGTGAATGTATTCATTAGTTCTCAGAAACCAAAACCTTCAAGCTTTCATTCTGCAATTAAATATTTGAATAGGTTCCTATTTTATTTTGTGTTTATTAACAAATAAAATTTCTAGATACATTTTATTAATGATACTTACAAGATTTTAAAGCATTGTGGACTTAAAGCAAAGGCATGAAAGGTCAGATGCATTGTATGTGACCTTATAGTTTAAAATAGTCTTACAAGTGTAGTGTTACAAAGTCCTACATGAATCAGGACTATTGTGTATAACAGTATGAAGAAGAGGATGATGTTGGAGCTTCTCTAGTAAAAACAGCACTGAGGATTTGTAAAATGGTCATTGGAAGTAAGAACTGATAACCAGTAAACTCCCCCCTACAGGTACAATTTTATTCTGAATCACTATTTCATACTTAAAACTTCTCCTTTTTGCTCATTAACACTAAAACAAAAACACTTCCTTTACTGTATTATTTTTAAGATGGGAACATTTTTATTTCTTGATAGCGAACCATTATTGATGCTGCAGAAAATAAAATTAGACAGCCATTTTGTGCATTGACAAACTCACAGATAGCAAATACATTTTTGTCATTTGTAATTTTATTAGAGGTAATAAACTCTGTCACTGATACCAGAAAAACTTTTTTTTTTCCTAGCAAGATAAAGGACAACATTTCTAGTATAAGTGGTGCAATTTGCTTGCCCTGTGGATGTGAAATAACATATCTGGCCTTGACATAAGAATGCATATGTTCCTTGAATACGAATCCTTTCCATCACACTAATGTTCTCTTTTGCAGTACATTATCCAAACTGTTCTGTCTTCTTTTTCATCCTGCAACACATCAGTTGCTATTTTAATCCATTGTTATTATACCTTCTCTTTCAAAATGTTTTCATTTTTACCGACCAAATTTTTGCAATGCTCTTTTCAGTCCCAGCTCATGCACACTGAACCCAGAAAGATGCATGCGTACTGTTTCATAAACAGCCTGCCTTTACTGGAACTCTGGATGCCATGCTGTCCATCATTTTCTCCTTACATGCTTTCTGTGAACCTTTCTGACACCCTGTCTTGTCTTTTTAATGACACACAGTATTTGAAGCAAGAAAAATAGGAATTTTGTAAATTTCCAAGATACAGTAACACTGCACTTCAACTGGCTAAAGAAACACCCAACAAAGCCAAGGTACCGATTTACAGACATTTTACCCCTAATGTCTTTTAGTTTCACTGATTTGGGGACATAGCTTTTCTTAGTTTTCCTTTATGCATATTTGCTATTTGCTGCTAATTTGTTCCTTGACTGGCCTGCTTAGAAAACATACCTGGTCCATTTGACTTCCTGTGTCCTTGTGAACGGTCATCCATTTTTCAGACTTCGAACCAGCAGTAATGTCTGTTGATGTTTTTTGGGGAATTTATTTTTTTTTTTCTTTTATCTTTTCTTCCTTTTTATCTCTTTTCAGGGATTCTGTTCACTCCAAATCCTGAAAAGGTGAAGAAATCCCTTTTCACATAGGTTTGGTCTTGGTGACTATTTGTAGTTTTGAGACGTTCTTGAGTATTATCCAGTGAGTTGAGTATTATGGCCTTGGCAGCGTAAAAAATCACCCTATTTTTCCAGAGTTCAGTGTTATATCATACTTATACATTGACAAATTACTTGACTATGCATATCTGGACTGTCAAAACCAACTCCCAGCTAATAATTTCTTTTCAAGTAGCCAGCCATACAGCGTAAGCATTTTATCAGCTGATGACAAGAGAAAGATGCTTTGGTATCCAGATGAGAAAAATGCCTGTTAATGCCTATGCAATTGCTTAATAATGGAACTAATGGAGTGATTATGGGTTTAGGATAGGGTGCTGCATTGTGAAATCTTTTAGTATTTGCTTTGATTATGTCTGTGTTCCCCTGTAGCTGAAGAGAAAATTGGAGTTTAAGATTTTCATCCCAGCTGGTTCTCACAGACAAATCACTGATGTTGCAATTAGTCCAGTGTAAAAGCATAGTCTAAAATGGCTTAAAGTTATCCCCAAAAATAAGCTATTGTAAGTTTTCTGGAAGCAGCGAAAAAAAAAATAAATTATAATCTAGACCTATAATAGCAAAGTCTGGAAAAAGTCATATAGAGGGTATAAAAAAATGTTAAGTTTAACCTAATCATTAACTATTACCACACTGAAGAATCCTTGTAGAGAATGTCACAGTATTCTCTGCCTCCTGCAAGGTGTCTTTCACTATAATAATTAGGTGATGAGACTGAATGGAAAATCAGGTTATTTCATTACAATGATGCCCATGTTCCTAACGTAAACACATTTTTCCTGTCTCCTTTTTTGTTCTGCTAAAAAGTGACAAGCTTTTGCTTTAAATGTCATAAACCAGCTTAGTGCAGAATATATTTCTAATGGGAAATACGGAATTATGAAATTATGGAAGCTCTGGTGCTTTACATTAAACCCTTATTTTTTTTCTTTCTGTTTAGGATCTATCCTTAGACAGCCAGTTAAAAGCAGCCATAGCATACCTGATAGGGAAAGGACAAATGTTTCTTTCCTGTGAATACTGAATACAACAAAAACTAAGTAAGGATTACTTCCACTTGGAGTAGATTTTAGCTGAGTGACCTCAGAGCGTAGAAGTATTAAAGTTTAAATCATTTGTTGGTATATTTACAATGTGATGCTATGTTTTTTTGGAAGACACTTTAATATTTGTCAGATTTGTTAAAGCAAAACATGATTCAAATTTCATTATTTCACTAAGATTATTTACTCTCTATTTCAGTGGTTTCTTGCATGTATCAATACCATTAACAGAGATTTTCACTTTTCTCTCTTTTCTGCTACTTTAGTTACTTGTGACTCTGCTAAGGGAATTATCTTGCAGAATTGATCAGATGGAGTTGAATCTTACCTTTTAAAAACAACCAGACCTCTAAATTCAACTTAAACTGATTTCCTGATCCAGTTTATCCTTATTTAGCTGCCTAAATAATGCTTTTACTTGCAGAAAAGAAACAACAATATAATATTAAACAGAAAGAGGGCAAGTGCCCTTTTAAACGTATCAATCCCATATTTTAAGTCTTTCTATATTATAGGCATATTATGAAACAGGCGATCCTGTTTCATGATGCCCTGACAGAGTTGTATGGATCTATGCAATGTCTATAACTATCATCAGGGATTTTAGTAGGTTGTCTTAATATAACAGTAACACGAAAGTTCATAGCTGTGATTCATGTACTGAAAACTTGTTCCTGGATAGTCCTGTTCCAGAGTCTTTCTGTGTATTTTTGTATGCACTCCCAAACTGCAGATTTTAAGTGCAATTTCACCCATCTATCCACCCCCTACCTCACTCCCTCGAATCCAGGAGTATTTGCATAAGTAGCCACTGTGGGCATGAGGCCCTTGGATAGCTAGCTCATTTGTGTCTACAGCAGAAACAAGGGGCGGAACTGCAGTTCAACCTGTCAGTCACTAGTTCATGCACAGAAACATTTACTACAAACAGTCAGTAGACATTTTCACCATTCAATAAATTTTTTAAAAATTAATCCATTTTCAGAAATGGTGATAATTACCAAAGAGCTGTTAGAAATTTTGGGTATCACTACAAATTAAAGCTTTATTAACTTTAAAGGCTGATGCATCTGGAAAGCTAAATGCCTCACTGCAAGTCTAAATACCTGTGATTCTGAATATTTAACTCTGATTTCTATATTTAAATTGATAAGTGTCTAAATTGTCCACACTGGAGTTTTCTCAGAAGGGATTTATCTTTTTTTGCATATAAGTTCCAGCATCATTCTTCAAATCTCTCTATAAAAATAACCTGTTCCTATAAGATATAATGTGCTGTTACGCCTTTTGTAGCTTAAAATGGAATTGTAAATGTTTTAGATAGAGGAGTGATATAGTTAATTTATTACCAAGAAATATCTGAAAAGTCTGTGTTCTAGAGCTGACACACAGATTCTGCCATGCAGTCATCAATTTAGCAGCTGAAGTGGCTTGGAGAAGCTTTTGGGTGTCTGATATGGAGTTATTTGTATCGCATATGCAACTCTAGCGAAAGCTACAACAGAAAATTTAAATGAGTTGCATTGTGTTCCATTTATTTTAATGCAATCTCCTATGCTACATACTGAATAATCATCATTATAAGTTCTGAAACTACAAAGTCAAACAGTATATTGGTATATACACATTGTCCTTACTTTTGGATTTTTCAGAGCTATATATTTAATATTGTAATACATTGCTGCAAGTGTTCTCTATGGATTCCAATAAAGAAAGGAACTCAGAGCCCATAATGTATTGAGTAAAATGCCATCTCTTGGTGATATAATGAGAAAGGAAAAGATGATGGCATAGATAAACTTATGTCCCTTTAGGTGTTGGAAAGCCTGAGTTGTGCAGCACCAGATGGGCCTCCAATCAGAGTATGGCACACTGCACTGTGCAGTGCAAAGTGGAAAGACTCACCAGCACGGTAGTCTTGAAAGGTTTTATAGGATGTTCTTAGAAGTAAACAACTCTATTAATTATTTCTACTGTCAAAGAAATAGATGGCATCTGAAAATGTGTTGCTTTACTTCAAGATAAGAAGATACATGCAGGTAGTATAATCACCTGGTGCTAGGAGGGAGACACATCCAGTCTTCTCTATTAAAACCAGTGCATTGAAGGTCATCCAGCAGCCACGTGGTATGTGCAGCCCAGCACAGGCTACACCTACTCAGCTGTAAGGTGGATCCTTAAATCCTCGATGTTTCACTGAGGACCATTCCTGGTATATTTTGTTCACAGAGAATATGTTATCCAAAGAAGGTTGAAATAATACCAGTAAACTCTCAGAGCGGTTTGCCTTCTCACTTCTAGTGAGTGTTAGTGTTAAATGTGTAATGTTAAAAGGTAAGGAAATAACAGATGTATAAAGTTAGGTTAGACCACCTGGAAGACCCTTTAATCCTTTTCCTGTCTTAACATCCATTGTAGGTCACTCAGGAAAAATCATTCACTTTCTTTCTACTAGTTTCATAGAATGGCTTAGGCTGGAAAGGACCTTATTAATCTAATCCAACCTCCCTGGCATGAGCAGGGACACCTCTCAACTAGACTAGGTTACTCAAGGCCTCATGCAACCTGGCCTTGAACACCTCCAGGGAGGGGACATCCACAACCCCTCTGGGCAATATATTCCGAAGTCTCACCACCTTGGTGCTAAAGAACTTCTTCCTAAGATCCAATCTAAACCTATTTTCCCTCAGTTTAAAACTATTTCCCCTCATCCTATCACTGGACACTCTTGGGATGAATCCCTGTACAGCCTTCCTGTAGGATCCCTTCAAGTATTGGAAGGCAGTTATAAAGTCCCCCTGGAGTCTTCTCGTCTCCAGGCTTCTCTTCTCCAGGCTGAACAATCCCAGGTACCTCAGCCTATCCTCATAGCAGAGGTGCTTCAGCACCTGGATCATCCTCGTGGCCCTCTTCTGAACTCATTCCAACAGATTTATGTCTTTCTTATGATAGGGACACCAGAACACAGTATTCGATGTGGGGTGTCACCAAAGCAGAGTAAAGAGGGACAATCACTTCTCTTGATCTGCTGGCCACATTCCTCTTGATGCAATCTAGGATACACTTGGCCTTCTGAGCCACATAAACACACAGCTGGCTCATGTTGAGCTTCTTATCAACCAACATCACCAAGTCCTTCCCTTCAGGGCTACTCTTAACCCACTCTGTACCCAGTCTGCATTCGTGCCTGGGATTGGCAGTGAGAATGCTGTTAGACTGAGAGGACAACAGTCTATAGCGCTGTGTATTGTATGAGTTTGCTTGTTTGGTTCTGATTTTGATTTTCCTTCAGATTCTGTGTATTTTGGCTAGTATTTTTTCCTTTTTTTTTTTTCCTTTTTTTTTTTCCCCTATTTTATGAGAACAAAGTATATGAGGAAGAGCCAAAAGCATGAGGAAGAGCCAAAAGCATGAAGAAGTAGATGATGTGAGATGGGAAATAGGTTCACATGAATGGAAAGGAGGTTCATTGATTGGCAGGGAAAAAGAAGAGATACTCCTTTGACTCATCTGCATAGAGATAAGAACGTTCTGTGTGGGCACAGGCTTACTAAGATGGTAAGCAGTCATACTGTAGGAGGGGAGTTTTAAGCAGACACAGATGCTATATAGATGAGGAGGCAGCCAGCCTATGGCAGGGCAAAATAGGGATAGTAGCAATGGTAGAAAAGACCCAAGTAAATACTGGGGGAAACAAATAGACCAAGAAGGAGAAAACTCAAGAAGAATTCAACAGTAAGAAGAAAAAATGGGAAAAGTAGTTGGACACAATGTTAAAATATCTACCCATTAAATAGCTGGAGAGGAAAGGATACTGAGTCAGCTTAGTAAACTGAGGAGATGTGGGAATTTAGACTAACAAGAAAGAGTGTTAAGGATGCCAGAGTAGTAGGAAAGATGTTGATTCTTCCTCTTTCTTCCTTTACTCCTCTCCTTCTTTTGCATATTTGATAATAATAATGTTCACACAAGCAGTTCAAGGCTCAGTAGTTCATGTGATATTGAATAGATGAATTAAGTTTTTTCTAGGAGCCAAACTGCATAGTCCTTCCTGGGCAGTAGAAAATAATCTCACAAGGCACTTGGTCAGCTCTTCTCAGGAAAATAAGAAGGCAGTTTTCTCCCTTAGCACTTACTTTTGCTTAGGTCGATAGACATTCTGTTTAACCTCACACAACAATTTTATGTTGGTTAGCAAAGAGTTTGAAATGCAGCATGGAGTGTTTTAAGGACATTGACTAAACAGATTAAACAAGGCAATTTCAGTATTTGAACTAGTCTGTCAAAATCAATCTGATATAGATAAAAGACAAATGCTTTTCTAGACCTGCCTTTACCTTTATGTTCATAATGTATGACATAATGTATGTGACTGAGTAATAGTCAGTTAGATAACTAAAACACAGATTTTAAATGCATCTTAAATTCTACATACATTTAAATGTAAGTTATGTCCCAAACATCTAGCATACTAGATCTAAATATACAGCAAATTGGTACTTTCCAATTACTCAGTCACATCTTCAGATACTATTTAAAAGCATTCTGAGCAGAGAGAACAGACAGTACTTTAGCATTTTTATGAATTATTTTCAAACTCATTGCCTTTTCAACAGATTGATGTATTTGGTAAAGCATATGTGAATGATGGGTAGAAACATGTTAATAAGACAGTCCTGTCCTGTATTTCTTATTTATACAAAAATGACAAACTATGAGGCAAGACCTTAGATATGCTATTGGCGTATTGTCCTTTTTGCTTATTGATGGAAGTACTAGTATTCATGACAAAGAGAGTGTTCATATTGAATTCTGTATTCCTCATTTTTGAGATGACACCTTTTTAAGTTGCAAGTGTGAGTTGATACACATCTCATTAATTTTTGAGCAAGAGACATCTTGGACAGCTGCAAGAACTCGGACAGAACCAGAAATGGCAAAAATACGTGGCTCCTTTTGAGGAGTCAACTCCTGATCCCATTGGCTTCAAGCTGTCTTGCACTGTGATGAGCAACTTCATCTTCTTTGAAACAGTGACTCCTAGGTTGACCACACTGCTTGAAGCAACTCCATAGGATCTGAGAGCAGCAGTAAAGCCATGGACATCTGTCTGACCAGGGCTTGCCTCTCTGTGAGACAGCCTCTCTTGGCTCCCCTGAGTTCAAAACTCTGTAGGAACTGCTGTCTTACCAGAAAGAATAGTCTAATATGACTTTTTCTTGCAAATCAGAATATCTCATTATATAATGGGAGAGAACCATGAGACCCTTACATAAAATATCTTTCAGGAGTGCTGGAGTTGTTGGCTTTTGCACTCCTGATGACTCATGGACTTAGTGGGAGTTGGGGGAACCATTTCTTACACAGGAGCAGGGCTACAAGCTGTCATTGTGGAGGATGTCTGCTCAGGAATGGAGTAGGAGAAGCAGTCTTTCTGTGGCTGAATCACCAAGTTACAGATCATTAGCTGATGACTAGTGTATTTCCTTTGTGCAAGGTAGAAATTTCCAGGGGTATTTGACACTATATCCTTCATTTTAATTTTCTTTTGTCTCAAGCACAAAGCAATATATTTGATTTTTCAGCTATTTTATCGATAGGAATGTCATTAATAGACCTGTAGGAACTGGAAAGACTCAGAGCACACTATCAACAACAGGGAATATCAAAAAATGGTGAAATAACAATGTCTAGAAAACGTCTCACCAGAACAAAGTTATGACTGACAAAACAAGAAGGAAATTGTATCAGAGGTAATAACATGTACAGCTCCTCTAAAAGCTCTCTACTGGAATATAACATGTCCTCACAAGGAGGAAAGTCTGTGACATTCCTAAATGAATCCAATTCACAGGCTAACTCTGGTATAAAGTTCTGCACAATTAAATTCCTCTAAAATGAAAATGAACTGTGGGAATTAACTTTGTCAGTTGAAACATTTTTTAAATGTTCTTTTTCTATATATATCCCTCCCACTCATAATGAAATGGTGCCACCAATGGCCATGAACAATAACACTCAACAAAGATTGAATCTCTGGGTATTTTGCTGTAGTGGGGAGCAATTCTCAGAACCAACATAATGTCCTGTTGTATGTTTTGTAAGCACTTTTGATATCTAAACATTACGTGTGAATTGCTACTGTTTTTGTCTTAGAGAGAATGCTGGTCAGGCAGCAATTGTATCCAGTGCCTTTATGTATGTATGGACAGTTTCCAACTGAAAACAAGAAACAAAACAAAAAAACAACCCAAACCTGTTACCAGTCAAGGTAAAATGTTATTTGAACTTTGTTATTTGCTACATGCACATAATTAGCATAGCTTTCTCAATTATATCCAAGAGATGTAGTTTAGTGACACAGGAGGAAAATAAAGATACTTGTCTGGGCATGCAGAATTGTGATTAGGAAAGCCAAAACCCATCTAGAGTTGAATCTGAATGGCAACAAGAAGAGCTTCCACAGGTACATCAGCAGCAAAAGGAAGACCAGGAAAAAGATGGGCCCACTGCTTCTCAATGACTTAGTCTTTATTTGTAAGATTTGACCTCAGCAATCCCAGGCTGCTGAGATCTGAGAGAAAGTCTGGGTAAAGGAAAACTTATTAATGGTTAAAGAGAATCAGGTCATGGCACATTTAAACAATCTGGATGTACCCATGTCAGCCCTGTCTTCAAGAAAGAATATCCAGTGAACCACACACTGATCATCTTCAATTTGATCCCTGGGAAACCGATGGAACAAATTATCTTTGCAACTATTTCTATTAAGTATCATATGAAGCTCAAGAAGATGATAAGGAGTAATCAGCATGGATTTATGAAGGAGAAATTTTATCAGATGAACCTAATGACTTTCTATCAAGAGATGACTGGCTTGGTTGACGAGTGGAGAAGAGTGTATCTTGTTTATTTTGACTTTAGCAAGGCTTTTGACACTGTGTCCTGTAACATCCTCATAGATACCTGGTGAAGTATGGACTGGGTAAGAAGGCAGTGAGGTGGGCTGAAAGCTGGCAGGATTTCTGGGCTCAAAGTATTGTTGTCAATGGTATCAAGTCCATCTGGATGCCAGTCCCTGGTGGTATACCCCTGTGATTGATATCAGGCCAATGTTTTTTAACATCTTCTTTAGTGACATGGATGATTGGTGAGAATGTGCCCACAGCATGTTCACAGATGATAAAAACTGGGAGAAGTGGTAAAGTGGTGGATAAACCAGACAGTTGTGTTGCTTTTCACAGGAACCTTGACAGGCTGGAGAGATGGCTGGCAGGAATCTCATGAAGTTCAAAATGCAAATGTCAAGTCTTGCACCTCGGAAGGAACAGCTCTGTGCAGCAGTACAGACTGAAGACTGAATGACTGGAAGACAACTTTGCTGAGGAAGCCCTGTGGTTCCTGGTGGACCTGTAATTGACCACAAGACAACAGTGAAAAGTGGGAAAAAAATGTCCTGGATGGCATTAGGAAGAATGTTGTTATCAGGACAAGGGAGGTGATCCTTCCTCTCTGCTCTTCCTTATGGAGACACATCTGAGTGCTGTGTTCAGTGGTAGGCTTCCAGCACAAGAGAGACAGGGATATAGTGGAATGTGTCTGATGAAAAGTCACAAAGTTGTTTAACAGCTTGGATCATCTGTCATATGAGGAGATGTTGAGAGAGCTGGGACTGTTCATTCTGGAACAGAGAAAGATAAAGGGGATCTTATCAACGTGTATAAATATCTGATGGGGGTAAAGAAGGTGGTACTAGGCTCTTAGTGTATCCAATGACAGGAAGAGAGCAATAAGCACACAGTGAAATATAGAAAATTCCATTTAAACATAAGACTTTTTTTTTGTTTTCTTTTACATGGTGATGATCATATTACACATTGCTCAAAGAAGTTGTGGAGCCTCCATTGTTGGAGATATCCAAAACCCAACAGGACACAGTCCTGGGTAGACTCTGGCCCAGCAGGGAGCTGTCCTAGATGATGCCTCTGATAACTCAGAGGTACTTTCCTGTTCTGTGATTCTGTGACACTTTGTAGTGCATGTCTCATACCAAGATGAATTCTGTTGATCAATAAATTATGCTTGGAGTAACAGCATACAAGGTAGTAAACACAAATTCAAATCATTCGTTTGTTGCATGATTTGTGAAGGTAAAATATCTGAGAAAACCTGGAAGATAAGCAGATTTGCAAAATGAATAATAACCTTCCCAGGTATTCTGTCAATGTTACAATAATATTTTCAGCTATATAGATAAAGAAAGGGGTTTATTGCCTCCAGTTCCACTTACATTCTAGCTTTCTAGTTTTACTTGTAATGTTTCAGAAATAAGAAAGTTACATTTTTCAGACTCCAAAGGAAATTATTACTGTATAAGCCTTAGTAGTAAGGTTGTAGAATGGGTGGAGAAAATGGACTATTTTTTTCTGTTGAAGGAAATGCCTTCTTTTTTTTCCTAATCCTTGCCTCCTTGCAATTACAACTCTATACTAAGGAGGAGTGGTATTCTGGGGTCAGTGAAGTAACAGCAGTGAAATCGAACAAACCATATTCACTATTAACATAATTGGTTTAACTGTGTTGTTTAGGAACATAGCCACTTTCAATCATCCCTCTGATGTTCAGTTTGTATATGGTGATTTTCAGTACTGTGAAATATTTCTGACACCTTGTTTAGAGTTTTTGGACTTTATTACACCAGATCCCTATAATATTTCACAAATGAATTTGTGTTCTTTTATAAACTTTTTAAAAGGTCTTCCCATCTGGAAATACACTTGATGATAAACTTTTCAGGCTAAATTAAGATGAGTTCATTTTGATAATTTTTTATTTCACTGATAATGTGCTGTTAGTCACCAGATAATGGGGCTTTTCATAGATGATGAGAACTCATTATCCCAATCTTCTAATAGAAATGCATCTTAATGCAGGTGCGTGACTGCTATTCTTGATTTCGTTTGAGATCATGTCTGAAAAAATACATAAAATATGGTATCTTCATTGTCCGTGGGGCAGCTGGTTAATAGACAATGTCCAAATCATTCACTGTGAAGTCCAGATGTGTCCTGTTTGTCCTCTACTGAGAACATAACTTTTAATAGTCTGAAATACGAATGTAAGTATCTAATAATAATAATGAAGTCAGACCTTATCCCTTACTCATCTCTGTGATATTACAGGACTAAAAGAAGATATTTTGTTTCAGGCTTATCTCTAATTGTGGTTCTTTTTAACTACCCAGGGCTTTTAGCTCCTTGTAGTTCTTACTCCAGAAATTCAAGATAGAAAGATGTGTTTTAAACTTGTATTTGTTGATGGAAGGACTTGAAGATGTTCTAGTTTCTGAAAAGGATGTCATGTAGTATGTGAATATAGCTGAAAAAAAAATAAAATCTGTCCTCCTATGTCATACATGAGATAGATATGTTCTTCCTGAGCAAAGACAGTTGTTTTGGTGAACAGACAGACTTTCTCTAGTATAAAGGTCAGATTGAAATTAGATTTTCTGGGGGATGGCTCTAGATACAAGTGATGTAGTTGTGTACTGCCTTACTGTTATTGCATAATATGCAATTCTCAGCATTCTGGACCTTCAAGAGTTCCTTGAGGACTTTTCATAATTTCCAAGATTATGAAGCTGTGGGATGTAACTGTTGATATCAGGAAAAAACAAAGAATATTGCCATTATATCTATCCCAGTGAGTGCACATGGTAGTTTCTACAATCTTATTTCCTGTCATTATATTTTCCAAAACTTCAGGAAAATATTTTTTAGAGGCAATCTTATGGTTTGCTTTGAGTTTCACCAGCTTGAATTTCAATTAAAACCTCTTCCTTTATAAAGAATGACAAGCATACTCTTGTGACTATCTCCAGTGCCATTAACTTCCAGTTGCTCCAGCTCTCTTGAGTATTGGAGTTGTGTATGTTCTGTAAATTAGAAAACATTTCTGGGGCTCCATGTTTAAAATCAAGAACATCATTTTTAACATATTTAATAGATACCAACAAGCAGAGATCTATGAAGAAAAAACAAATATTTTGAGGCAGCTGTGTTATTTTTAATATATCAACTGAGTATACATACATTTAATTAAGAAGCTTATCAAGATTTTTAACTCAGGAAATTGCTTAGTCAAGAGCATTTATTGGTCTGTTTAAAGTGATGGCTTTCTGTTTTTTCTTTGTCACTGTTTCTCAGTACATGGGGTTTAGTTTGTTTGGGTTTATTTGCTTGTTTTGTGCTGGTTTTTGTCTTGTTTCTTTTAACTTTTCCAACAGTAATGAGTCAACTCTACCTTATTTTCAGTGGATCTAGATAATTTATGTAGATGTCCACTGTTTACTAAGCACTCTATCACAATAAGTATGTGATGGGCTATTTGTAATATTTTTAAGATATTTGTCTTTATTTAAATATTCTTACCACATACTTTTAGCCTTAGTAAAAGATAAATGTTCTTACAGAAATAAATCAGACAACTATATTATAAAACAAACCAGAGGGAAAGGGCATGTGATACTGCACTACAGCAGTATCTTTGACATCTCTTTCATTTGTTGATTATCAAACCGTCTCTGCTCTACACTCGTCCTGCTGTGAGCAAGTGTTTGGACTAGATGACTGTAGAGGTCCTTTTCAGCCTAAATTACTCTATTTGCCATGAGAATGGTGAAACACTGGAACAGGATGCCCAGAGAAGTTTTGGATACTGGAAGTGTTCAAGACCAGGTTGGATTGGGCTTTGAGCTACCTGATCTAGTGGAAAGTGTCCTTCCCATCTCAGAGGGATTGAAACTGGATGATATTTAAGGTGCCTTCCAACACAAACTATTCTATGATTTTATGATCAGAACCAGCCTAATGTACAGTACCAGGCATGATTCAGATACAAGACCTTGAATTTCTTCTTAAAGCAATTTCTCATTTGCCTTCTGTGTCTTTTTCCAATAGTCCAGACAAATCCAGATCTGTGCCTCTACTTTTCTGTTCTTATCTTGAATTCTTTCTGTAGACCAGATCCCGACCTCATAATTGCCTCACATATTCTTCACACTCATCTTTCTTGCCTCTTAGACCAACCAGAAGCCTTCTCCACTCTGGGACTATACCTGTTTTGTCAGATATTTTTCCTGTGGAACATGAGCACATTTGAGAGGGATAACCTCCATCCTACATACTTCGGTGCAGATGCCTCTGTGGAGGCTGTTTCCTTGCAACAGAATTTGGAAGGCTGGGTGAGAAGGAAAGCAGAGGTCAGCAAGTATGTGATATGGCCTGTGATGGTGGATCATTTCTATTCAAACTCATGGCACTTATAGTCTCAGTTTGCAAGTAGGAAGACCAGTGTGACAGTGGAGAGGTACATCTCAATTTGCAGTCACAAGCTGGTGGGAAACTGTAGGAGATTCTCTGATTTTCTATCATACCAGAACCCACAATGTCCATCTGCTGTCTGAAGGGTAGCTTGTGAGAGTAAATTGCATGCACACAGAACAAAAGTTTTCTTTGTTTCATGGAACTTACAATTTCAAATACACTGTTTATTGCTCCTTATAAAGAAATAAAGATGCTCATGGCAACATGCAGGTTATATTTAATATGAGCTTTCCCATCTGTCAGATTTTCCATCTTTTATCTCCAGAAAAGACATGATTTTGTGTTATTACACTGTGAGAAAAATAAGTTTTCTGGGCCAGTCCTGCCATCAAGAGGCCATTTTATTGCTAATGGTCCTTCTCTACTTGATGGCTTCTTTGTGTGCATGCAGGTAGGTCTAAAATACAGGATTTCACAAAACATGTATGCTAACACCATTTAATGTTATTTATTCAACTCAATTTTTAACTCCTTAGGGATTTAAGTTTTTTCACAATTCTGCAGTCTTTGCAAGAGTCTCATCCTCTTTATGGAATACAAATCTAAAGTGTTGGTTTGATGTTAATGGAAAGAATTACTGCCTTTTTTCTGAATATAGTATGGTTTTATCCACTGAGACTTTTTAATAAACTGAGTAGACATTAATACCTTCCTATGAAAACTGAAATATTCCTTATTGGTAAGCTATGACTTAGTAAAGAGGACTCAAAAATAGAGTTAATGAAGCACGAATGAGTTGGCTACTTTGTTATTTAAGGAGCTGGTTATTTGGTTAAGCAAAATCAGTGTTCACTTAAGACTGGAAAAAAATCTAAATGCCTGTCTCTGCAATTTAAGTGGTATTCCCTTGTGTTTATTCTTTTCTGAGGTATGCAAGGTCTATAAGTTCCCAGAATATCCTAAGCAGATAGGAATTGCCAAGGTAAATAGAAAGCTTTCCATGGGGTATAGAAGCTAAACATCTAAGTGAGGGTTCACATCTGTGACAAGAACTGTATTATGTAATACAGAACACATAAAATAGTGTGCTTGGTGTTTTAGTGGAGGATCTAGAACTTTCCCTGAGCACCTGCATTTGCCTTCCATAGTATGACATGCATCTCATAAAGCTAGAGAAATATTAACTTTCACTTTAGATTAACTAGAATGCATGCCTCTAGGAGACAAAAAGAAACTGAAGAAGCTCAGCAGTTTCAGGGAACCACATTTTGTCCTTTGCTATCAACCCCTTGCTCACTTTCATATCAACAGATAACATCCAGCATTTTCCTCTGTAATTATAAACCTACCTTGTAATTATAATCTTCTTTCAATTCAGTGACAATGCTTTAAAATTATTTTAAAAGTCCACCTTTGAAGTTTGACAATTTTATCTCTTCTATTTGATCTAAAAATATATTTCATCTCCATAAATCATTTCTATTTCTTAAGAGAAGTATTTTTTAATATTTAAAAGTGTCTTACAGTCAGCAAGATTCTATCATGTTTCTTAGTTGTAGTTTGATAGGTAATGCCTAAATTCAAGGTCTTGTATCCTCTGTATATAGCTAGATATGCAAACGTTTTAATGATAAGATGATATAGTCATCTTTAAATAATTAAAAAAGATATATTTAATATGTCTATATTTTGTTATTTCCTCTTGAATTCTATGAAACAAAAGGCAAATAGAGTCTTTTTTTAAAAAAGAATTCATCCTTCAAATATTTTATCTATCTTTCTATTTGACCCCTCACTCACTATCTTTCTATTTTGCTTTCTAGCTGTCTTTCAGGTTGCCCAGAGATGTTGTGGCGTCTCCAACCTTGGAGACATTCAAAAGCATCTGAACATCATCTGAGAAATTGGCTCTAGGTGTCTGTGCTTGAGTAGAGTGTCATACCAGCTGATCTCCAGAGCTCTCTTCCAACCTCAACCATTTGTGATTCTACCAGTGCTTCACGGTTACAGTGTCTGGAGCAGCAAGGACTATTTGGGATTCTATTTTTCAGGTATTTCCAAACCATTTTATCCATCTTTTCCACAATATAAATTTAATAATTGATGTGTTCCTGAATCTTTTATATTTGTTTAGTTTTATAACCTGGTATAACCATTTAACATTTTTTGGTCTTCAAAAATATTTAATAAAAACCATACAGTTTTACCTCAAGAATTGTTACTGTTAAGCAGGTTTCTGTAGTCCAGGTGTTATGTAACTTGTTCATTAGAGATATTTTACTGATTCTTAGTTTTACTGCTTTTGGATTATTGTCCATCATTACCGAGTTCTGTAGATGTTCTGCCTAGTGTTTACTTAATGGAAATTCTGAATTTCCTGTTAAAAACACTAATCACAAAAGAAATGGCTGTAATGTTCAAAATTTTACATTTGTCTCCTTAGAGCCACCTCTTTGTGCTGTCTAAAAGTGCAGAAACTGGGAGGAAGTTTATTCAATATTTATCTTCAATATCTAGGTTTTTACATTTCTGACTCACAATCCACATAATTCTGTCTTTTTTCCTTCAAGTCATGTTCTCACAAAGCAGAACAACTACACAATTTGCTTTTATTGTTGTCAATAAATAATACATTTTCATCTGGAGAGTGGACAAAATATTCCGTTTTAACATAGACTTTCTTTCTTGCTGTATTGGGGGTAGGTGGCAAGGTGTTCAGCAGTTTCCTACAACTGAAGTAAATAATAAAATACTTAATTTAATTGGCCATAAATTAAGTCAATTTTCCATAAGTCAAATCTACTTTGTCTGTGATGGTATTTGGTAAATGATCTCCCTGTCATTATCCCTACCCACAGGGATTCTTGGTCTATTTATTTTTCTCCTCACATCCCACTGGGTGGGAAAGTGAGTGAGTGGCTGAGTGGACATTTAGCTGCTAGCCAAGGTTAACCCACCATGGTCACTAGTTTCATTTGTGTTCCACACACAGCCATTATCTACAGTGCATTTTTTTGCAAGAACAACAAAATTTTTCAGAGTGATATAGGTTAAGAGTGATTAGCATTTTGCATTTCAAAGTACCTACCTAGGACTTTTCAAAATACTGTATTTATTCAGTATATAAAGTCCTTTCTGTGACACCTGTAGATTCTTTTTTTACCTTATTTTTTTTCTCTTAGATTTCCTTTGTTGTAATATTAATCTGCTATAAACATTTCCTGGAAGTGACAGTAATGTTCTGCTGAGCTGCTTAATACAGTTTGACTCATCTTCCTTCTATGACACTGAGGCAATTAAGGTTGATATGTTTTTGTATTCAATGCATTACTGCAGATGCTTGGTCATTTCTTTCAGATTCTGCAGTCAGATTCTCCTTGATATTTTGTTTTGGCCATGCATCTTCCTGCATACTTTTTTACTAGCTTCAGGTGTTTCCTGTTTAGTGGAATGTCATGGCTAATTAGTGAAGTTTCAGGCTTTTCTATGAGTACTTGGGTTTAATCCTAGGTTTTGATCTATTCAGACTCTCTTGGAAATACTCTTACCATCTTTTGAGTTTATACTTATCAATTTTTTGTGTAGGTCCTGCTTAATCCTCTCACACAAAGATTAGTTGTCTAGATTGTTTAAATGTTTTTTGAGTATTTGGTAGCTTTAAAATTTACTTTTTTTGGACATAGTATTCTGCATTCTAGACTTTATACATATTGCTTCTCTATGTATTAATTTTGTAATGAGGTCTTTCATATCCTTGACAATATGGTTATGACATAAGTCCTTTCTGTTGAAAGAATACAAAGTCTGTGGTAAGAAAATAAAGCATCAAACCAAGGTATCAGGCTCCTAATGGTGACTAGTAAATGTTTTCAGAAAGGGTAGGTAAAGTGATCTTTTCTCCAGTATTCAGTTCAGCAACTCAAAATCTGGTAATTAAGGACCATGAGATCCAACTCTCAAAATTATCATAGACACCAGTGGCCTTTAAATCTGTGAATTCACCTAAATCTGCTCTGCACATACATATTCCTTTGAACTTAATCTGATGACAACATTTTCTGCACTTGAATTACACACTGCATATGAAAGCACTTTTTGTTAAAATGTTGCCAGGTAATTTCAATGACAGTCTCTGAGAAACAATCACTTCTTTCCTACTCATATTCCTGCCCTGGCTACCTTGTACATGGGTTTGGCCCCCACCCTGTTCCTGAAACTCCTAGATTGACCTCAAATTTGACTTGTTATTTTGCCTTTGCATAATGCTTGCTGGACTGGTAGTAGGACCTGTTGTAGTCCTTCCTGCCGTGCTCTGCTGGCCTGCCTCTGGTGGTATCAGGCTGTGCCTTGTCAGAGAGGACATTGTCATGGTTTTCATCGGGTCCAAGCTTGCCCTCCATTAGGCAGGCAATTATTGCTGTCTGAAAATGCATACAATTAAATGCTTTGCATTATATGATTCAACATAATGATGTTCATTATTCTGTCTTCATCACCATTGAATATTTATTTCCAAGTCATTCAGGAGGAAGATGCTCCACTCATTCTAATGGCAGTTATGAGGCTGTCTCTTGTTTCATGTCTCTTGTTCATAATTTTTCAACTGCTGTTTTAGAGTAAGCTGTCAACAGGCATGTCACAGAGTCTGGATTTGTGCATGATGAAGGCAGCAGTTTCCCATTAGAACAAGCCTGCAGAATCAGTCATCTTTCTTAAGTGTCATAGGGGCTGATTCGTCAGCTTTTAACTCAATTTGAATATAAAGTCAGCTTTGTTTTCTCATCCACCTTAGCATTCCCCATTAAGAAAACACAGATAAAGACAAATATATGGCTTTTGGGGATTGAACAGGAGAAAAGAAGTCATACTTTACAGATAGTAAGTGATAATAAAGCCTAAAGTGCAAGGGAATTGGACAAACTAGATTATTTATTCCCATGAAGCTCTCGGGAATAGAAGGCAAGGGTACAAGGGTACAAGATTGTTCTAGTATAGCTTGTCAAAATTTAGGGTCAAGGTGGCCCCTTAGATGTCGGAGACGGTGGGAGAAAAGCGGCACTCAATATGAGTGATCAGGCGATTCTCGTTTATTAGAGATCAGAAGGATGCTTTTATACAGT